>JTDE01005168.1:10816-23343 GCA_014338405.1 Paragonimus skrjabini miyazakii
TGGCCCACATTAAGTGGACTGATCGCGTGAGCAATGTGGCCGTTCGCCGGCGCGTATTCCAGAATGCTTGGGATGCGCGACCAATTGGTCAGCTAATCACGATGCACAGCTTGCGATGGTTGGGACACGTACTCCGTATGTCATCTGATCGTTTACCATATCGGGCGTTATACACTGAGACCACCAACAGTTGGGTAAAACCGCGTGGTGGTCAAACAACAAGGTGATCACGAAATATGAAGGCCCTGACTGCTCCACTGAGGAAAGTGGGTAGGTGTCGCCTGCCTGGATGGGGTCCTCGTGATCACTCAAACCGCTGGTTAGAGACGCTATCCGAGATGGCAGTGTGTGGCAGTCAATGGCGTACCTGTATCCATACCATTTCCAGTTCTTCCGCTTAGTCTTCTTTTAATAATTTTCAACCTTCTCAGTAACGTTTTTTTCCCCAGGATATTCGACGTCACTGTGGAGGTGAGCGGCGGCCCGAGCCACAGCACCTTTTGATCAGGCTTATAGCTGATATGACGATGATGAGACTAAATGACTATGATGAACGCCTACCGAGCAGCCTCCACGCGATGTTGTACTGCAGTGAATACACTGAAGGTGCAGCCTTTTGCTAAACGTTTCTGCTTTGATCAGAATGGATGGAAGTTCTGCTTCTCCTTTTGCTTTTTTGTTGCTTTCACATGTTGAACCAACACCTCATTATTGGATTGGACGTACGAATGCTCTGATGTCGTCGTGGCTGTTTCAAACAAGAGGGGGTCAAAGGTTAGTTCATAAACAGCTGGGGAGATAGTTCATTGTCTTCCGTCTTAGTTATTTGGTAGTCAAAGAAAAGACATGTATATGAACCGGTGAGCGATAGTAAGGTAAACATTCACCACACGGTCAAATATATGTGGAATAAGGTCGGGGCTAAGACACAACCGTGCTTCATACCACTGGTAATTTCGGAATAATCGGAAGTCCATCCAAACAACTGCACGTCCGAAGAATATATAATTCTTTTGCCTCGGGATATATATATATATATATATATATATATATATATATATACGCACATCGTAACAAACATTGGAATTACAAAATGGAAGACTTATGCTGGCACAGTGGATTAGAGGGTTAAAACGAAATCTTTGCACTGGAATCCCAACGCTGTGCGAAGGCTTACACTGAGAAGACAATCGAGCCGGGTCATCGGACGCCTCACCTCTGCATCGTCCCAGTATGTTTGGATTTTTGTGGTCCACTGGTAATTGCCAACCTAATTGGTTAAAAAACCCGTTAGTGTAAACTTCAATGTGATGGGTTTATTTGTACTCCCTGCTCCGCTTAGCTTGGACCAGTCCGGAGATATGGAGTAATACCAGAGAAACCATTAGAGACATTTTAAACGGATATCGGATCATGGGAGTAATATCAAGACATTAGAAAGTGGAAGTTACGCATCCAGACAAAGACTTATCTCAGACGAACTAAGCAGCTCGCTTTTGGAGCAGGTATAAAAACAGCAACCAGATTTTCACAGATTAAATGAGCATCACATATAAACACAGCGGTGCCACTTTGGAATAATTGTTGAATGCTGTAATCTCATCCATAACTACCAGTTTCTTAGTATCCAAACAATATTGCCGTTCAAGATAGGAAGGTTTCTGCTGGCATAATTAACATGTGACTTCAATAGTATTCAGAGATCCATGTTACATACGTGCAGTGCACCGTCATTCGTTAGGTAGAGGTCTTGTTCGTGTAAAAAATATCCGCTGTTTATTCCAAACGACAGGGGTTCCATTGAAAACACTGCCATTTAAGACCACTGTTGAGCCTTGAAGCAAACTATTGCGAATGTTCCAGAACTCTGCCCGGACGAACTCATAAAATTCCTGTTCAGCTTGCCACACAGGATTGCTATGGAACAGAGACTTGACCTTTTCGCTGATCGGTGGTTTATATCTGGTACGACGCATGCGCCATCCGTGTGTTCGTCGAATGAGGTCCGAGGATCCGGAAAAAAAACGGGGAAGCAGCTTCTCTAACAATATCACAAATTCGTCAAAAGCTTCAGTTAAGCCGACAAGTAAATAATCTTCAGTAACCCTGTGTTTTGCTGCGCGTACTGCAACAGGATTGCCTGGAATCCGACAATAGGACGCATGGCCACAAAAGAACGGGACCTGTGTATATTGGACAAGAAAAAGAATGGATGCATTTCATGCCATCACTTAAAAATATGGACGCTAATTAGAGAAAAAACTTAAATCACCAAAATAAACCACACACATATAAGCAATTTAACTGAAACGAAAGTGTGAACCCTAAAGTAGATCCTTTCCACGGGGCTTACTTGAACCCATAAATCATTAGGATGACAATCCAGCCCTCCAGTTTGCACGCAATCATCGAAGGTTTGCATTTGGTCCGATGGATTAGACATACGTCTTCTAACTAAATGAGGGCGATAGTCGTCACCAAATCTCAGAAAGTAATAGTACGATACCAGTCGCTCTAATGGATCTCGAATCATGTTCATATATATCGGCTTGAGATGAGATGCGAATTGGGGGAAATTTAAATAGGCAAAGTGACCATGTAGCATTAGAGGACGCAAATGCAACCGATTGGATATGTTCCTCACAAGCAACATTCGGTTGAACAAATTGAGATAAAATCCATTTTGAGAAATGTTCAAAAGTGTAATCGCTACGTTGTTCTGCTTGTGCAAATGATAAATTAGATGGACCAGGGCCGTGCCTCCGGTTTTGGGAATGCGGTTATACACGATAAGTTGTGGTTCAAATCCGGAGGAATAATTGCTATTCCCATATAGATTAGATGAAGCAGACGCAAAACATCCAGGATCAGTTGGGTATTGCGAAGTAACACCGAATGAGTTGTTTAGCCTCATTTGAACAAAATACAGGAAGAAAATCAAAGTGAACGCGAACAGAGTGATGTAGGTCGGTCGCATCACGGAGGATCTGGAAAGGCAAAACACATATGAGCAAAGCAAGAGAAAACTGAGTGAGTAAATAAAGTGGCAATTCAAACCTGTCACACAAATCTTACTGAACGGAATAAATCAACGACAGTTTGCATAAGGCATTGGATCAGCCAAATCGATACGTTTCCATGTTTATGAACTCTCCTAGTTCGGTAGCTAGACTGCGACAAATATTTCAACCAGCCATGTGATATCAGTTTTATCGTCAAAATGAACCAATGACTGCCTAGTCATTTATCCCATTGGTGCAAATTCCCGTGTCAAGGTTGTTTGCACGTCTAAAACGCAACGATTTACCTGTGTGACTTCACATCGGGCTCGTCAGCGTCTCACTTGAATCAAGGGTATATGTGAGTACCTGCGACAAAATGTTGGGGGCAATTTTCGTATAAATATCGTTAAATGTATAATAATACACTCCCACTATCAGGTGATTAGACACTGATATAATGTAACGTGCGCTCTTCAACAGCTCATTGGACAAAGCAATTAAGCCGTGGGAGGCTAGCCAACAGAAAAACGAAAACCTTCGCAGAAGATGCGCCAAGCATCTTGAATAGTTGGACCCCATTCAAATAGAATACAAACCGATATTCCGATCACCGGCCACTAATGGATTATGAATACAGAGCTGCGTTCTGCAAATCCCATCCTCGGCGAGGTTCCCTAAGCCAGTCTTTTCACCAGGTATTCAGTCGAAAGTCAAACAGCAAACGGAAGAATCAATCAGTCAATCAGGTCACACCGTCAAAAACAAGCTATTCTTCAATTCAACTCGTTTGAATACCCCAGTCGGTCATCACTTGGTGAATCAGGCTCATTTGGGAAAAAGATTGGTCTCGATAATTTTCACTCGAACAAGGATAGACCTGGATTTGTGCTCATACAATTAGGCTTCAAAGCAGTGCGAGTTCTCAGCACAAGGAACGGTGTTCCGCCATCCCGCATCCTCTACTTTTAGTGTAGATATGGATCCCAATAGACTATCTCACAATAATCTATGGATCGCAAGAATCTATGCAAGAGTACCACTCGTATTGGTCAACTCACCTCAATTCTGGATGATTCGCGTAAGAAAAGCTGTTTCGCTGATGTCCTCAAGAAGGGGATGCCGACGACTAGACGCAGATAAACAGTTTCATCAAATCCCTAAAACTAGCCTGTTAAGCAAATGTTTTATTCCATCGCGCAGCGTAGATCAACACTAGACAAGCTTGCAGAGGAGTATAAATTTAGTTATTGTTAATTGTTATGGGTGGGCGCATTGTGCAATGGACGACCGGGTTTCCCCCAGGTTTTTAGGGCACACCGAGTAAGACAGTCAGTATTACAAAGCAATCCAATCTTTGAAATCGGACATCGCGGTTTATGAAAAGATCGCGAAACCTGGTGATCGGATGGAAAAAACAGCAGCGTCCGGAAATTCCAGCTTATCCGGGTGAACGGCGCGTTATGAATAAAATAACCCAAAAATCAAACGAGTTACCACTACATAAGTTGCCTGGAATGTTGAACAGAGTAACTTGAATAACAGTTTGGCTGATTCTGTGTTAGGGACTTGCAAACAACCACAAATGATGTCCAATTAATATACGTTCCGGTGGCAGTCCAACCAACGAATCCCTGCAAGGCGAACTCAATCGACTGACGCATAATGCTCAGCCGCTTGCTAAGATAAAAAAAATTACAGACTACAGTCGGTTGAAAACAGAAAAACGAACAAGAATTACAATTAACACAAAGGGCAACGGGGTTAAACGGAAATACTGTTTTCAAACCTAAGGTGTTGAATATCTCATATTATGCTATTTGTTCGACTAGTTCATCAGTCGTTGGAAAAGGATAAGCATCCAAGAAAGTAAACCGGTTGATCATTTGACTATACCCAACAACCATTCGTCTCCTCTGACGTCCGATGGAGGCAACGAAGACTTGAGCACGTCACGAGGAACTGGATAGTTCGATCACCCCTCCCTTGAGCAAACGACCGAGTTCAGTTCGGAAGAATCCTTCGTCGTCCCGAGAATGACCCTGGAATTTTGTTGCAAGGTGTTTACTGTCTGATGAGATATTGCTAAGCAAAGAAGGTGACGAAACGCGAGCACAAGATAAACCACAGAGCGAGAAAGGTGGTTTTGTTCAACCAAAAGGGGTCTCGATATATAGTTGTGGAGTTTAAAAGTCATGGCCGATAAAGACATCCACAAAAATTTAGAAGTATGAAGTATAGCGGACAAGTGGGTATGCTCTAAACCCTCGTCCACCAACAATTTAAAACGCCTTTCCTGAAGAGCAATCGAAACGTAGTTACAACAGGCATTGAACTACAAAAACGCAGTGGGGTTTAGAAACAAACCGTAGATTTCCAGCAAAGTTTGGAAATTCGATAGGCAGTTGACTTTAACCTAGGTTGGGACCAACGGCAACAACTAAGATGAGAAAGAAAAGAAGCACGAGATGGGCTACAGCCCACTCGGTGGCACTCAAAGGCGTGCCAAGCAAAAGGTGCGTGAAACCTTCGAGTGCGTTAAACAATGCTGCAAAAGGTCCGGGTTAAACGGCCTTGAAGAACTGAATGACCGATGAATCGTTAGAAAAATGGCAGGCATTCGCTGCGTTCAATTATTTACACGACTGAAGAAATTGGCACTGAGTTCGTATCAGGCCTTCTATAGCAAGCGTGCACAGAATCATGCGTACAGAACAAATAAGCGGGAAAAAATGGTTACAGCCGGAATCCTTAGAGAAGCCACACGATCGCCAATCATTATAAGAGGATTTGAAAGGTTCACACACATTATAGATAAATGGATTGAGAATAACACGTTATGAGCAAGTTGTAATACTCTACGTTTCAACCACCTCGGGTGGCCTTCCTCAGGAGTGTTGTAATCGAAATCACACTAACGAGGTGGTTGAAACGTAGAGTATTACAACTTGCTCATAACGTTGTGTTATTCTCAATCAATTTATCTATAACATGTTAAACACGACGCCCAAACTGTTTGACTTCATTTGTACAAAATTTGGTGCGGATATCTTACAACTGATTAATAATCGAGTTCACACACATTCTTCCTGAAACTAACTGGAAGTGAACAATGTCCAATCGTGTGGCTGCTGAAATCAGTGTTGGCCACTGTGATGCGAGGTTGAGATTCCGAGACTTATACTTCTAAACAACGGATGAAGAGGCACAGCTCTCAGTACTCCTCGTGTCAAATAGAGCAAGCAAAATCAGTTGACAACTAGTCGAATGACAGCATCCGCAACACACTGTGGTGCCGAAACCACGACCAGCGACGATACTGTAGCTGAGATGAAAGAACGCCGCTTTGTGCTTGCAGGAAACCTGCAAACATTCTGGAAACGTCCTTTCTTTCCAGTCATTGCAAATAGCTTCGTGTACAGGACATTTGAAACGCGGATGTTCAGAATATCTGCAGAAGAGACACTTGAATACGGAGGCAGTAACTGTAATAGTCTGATCAGAGGTCCGTTCTGTAAGGAATGATTCCGTATTATGTTTTGTGGTGGAACCGCAAGCTGCCGGAAGATCGCTAAAACGCCATTCCCAGTGATCGTGCCTGATCGAAGGCGGCTTGAAATGTTTATGTTCTTTGTATTAACAATCGCTGGCGTATGTGGGGTGACTGAATTCCAGAAATGAATGAGCCATCACGATATCAGTTGTCTTGGCCAGCCTGAACCATCTGTGGCGTCGAAAAGACGTCCAGTCGTCGCTAAAAGGAAGAGTATATAGTGCTTGTGTGAGATCTCTTTTGCTCTAGGATTCAGAGACGTGGCTCGGTCGCAACCAAGGTGTCAACCGACTTTTTGTGTCTGACCATCGTTGTCGCCGCCAGTTAGTCCACACCAAGTGGAATGATCCAACGGGCAAGACGGCCGTTCGCCGACGTGAATTTCGGGACGCTCGAGATACGCGATCAATTGGTCGACTAATCACGTTTCACAGCCTGCGATGGTTGGGTCACGTACTCCGTATGTCAGCTGTGGTTACCGTGTCAGGTATAGCATACTGAGACCACCAACGGCTGGGTACTATCACGTAGTAGTCAAGCAACAGTGGTCATGAAATACGGTGACCCCGACTGTTCCATCGAGGAAGGTGGGTAGATGTCACCTGCCTGGCTGGGGTCCTCGTGATCATTCGAATCGCTGGTTACAAACGCCGTCCGAGATGACAGTGTGTCACAGTGAATGTCGTACTTGCATTTATTCCATTTAGAGCTGCTTCGCTTAGCCTACTCTTATTTATTTTTTAACCTTTTCAGTAACGTTTGTTCTTTTAAGATATTGTCCGTCACTGTCGATGTGAGTGGCGACTAGAACCACAGTATCTTTTGGTCACGCTTATAGCTATTATGATGACCTATGAGCAATATGCAGACTGGTTCTCGGCCGAGTCAGTAAATAGAGTATGGCGTTATTTGTTAAAGTTCTTATTACTAAGATTCGGAGTATCATCAATTTCAGACTGACCCTACGGAATAATGAACCGAACGAAATGGACTTCACCACAAATTAGTTCATTACCAAAAAGTTGGGAGCCCAAACATTCTCAAGTTGAACGTCGGGTTTCAACCCGCTTGCTGAGTTCGGTCCTCTATTTTACATGCCTTTATGAGATTTGTAGTTCTATTATTTTATCGATCGTCTGATCCGTAGTATATTGGAGCTATGCAGCATTCCACAATGTCTGTCGATACCACTAAATCGATAGACCTTAATATGTTAGGCGCGGTTATCTTAACCGGCCATTCATAGTTGGAGATAGACTACCTGCTGTAATTCGCTTACGTAGAGGTTGAGTCTGTCGACAACCAAATTTCCTCTAATCAGGTGAACCCCAGCCAGTTAATGTCTAGACTTCCTAAAGAAGCTACGATACAACTCCACCATGTCCTCACTACCAGACGACAGAACAACGATGACATCATAAAAGGGACGGTAAGTAAGGAGTAACTGAAAGTAAAACACCAGCAATAGCTGTTTAGCGATTTTAGGCTGCAAGAAATGCAGCATTTACTTGGTGACTCTCACTTGGATGAGTCACCTTTGTGAGAACCATGAATTCAAAAAGCTGCACGAAACAACCCAAAGCGCATGTATCCGTGGCCCGCTTCCAAACGTTGACCGGAGCTGCTGAGATCAGCCAAATGTTCCCGCATTACCAACCTTCCTAAAATTACGTAGGCATCCCGTGGACAACAAGTAGAACCCAAAGCATTTCGGCCGCAGAAAGCCCCCTTAGTTCTTACTCAACCGATGCCAACGAGATCAAAGTAGTCGAACATGTGACAGCCTCAAGCAGATACATGAACGATGTGGCAATTGACTACATCGTTAGGGTGTTCATAGCCAATCTAGGATCGCTGTTCACAACAGACACACAATACGTCACAGGCGTTTTCAACTCTGCTGCAGATATGCTCTCATGCGAACGTTACGCAAGTGGTTTCACACTCGGTCCGTCTGACTGTTTCTGTGGTTGGCGCACAAACATACAATTCAGAGATCGAACAGTTTCCTCAACGCAGCTCTCCCAAAATACAGTATGTTCTCCTAACCTCATCAGACAGCGCCATTCTGTATGGTGCTTTGTAAGATATGTCGAGGCTTGTAGTGTCATAATCGTTTCACTGCTCAGTGTTTGTTGCATCTTGAAATACGTGTTCAGAGAAGTTTCGTATAGCCTAAGGTTGACCACGACTTAATGATGCGGGGCAGTGAAAGCCGTGAGGAAGCTGTCTTGCTAATGACGCCTTGCTCTCAATTACAGCTCGGTTGTTTGTTTGCAAGGTGTAGGCGCCTTGACGTTGTATGTTTGAATGTAGACGTAGCTATTTTTAGCGGTTAGGTCTCCTACCCTCTCCCTTTTTTCTTCTCTCTTCTTAAACAGGGTTTGTTTCTTCTTCACGGTTGTGTGGCAGTTAAGCATCAGTGTGAACTACTGATGAATTGCTGTCTATGATGGTGATGATGACCATGACGTTCGTACGCGGATGCATTGTTGCTCAGAGTGCCAATGTTCCAAGGATCCGGTAAGCGTCTTCCACGTTCCAGACGCACATCGATCAAGTTAGACACCTGCTACCTTTAAACGGTTTATCTCTCTTACTTACATGTCTATCGTTTCACTAGGTAGCCTGATACGAATCTATTTCCTGATTGCGTTTCATAAACAGTGACCTACGCCTTCTTGGAACATTGAGTGGCCTGATTCAGTTGTCTCACAGTGATGGTCATCAATCGTGGACCGTATTTTGAAGAACCCTACACAAACTTCCTAAATACTCTCAATTACAATTACATCCACGAGGCAGCAGGATGGTAGAGCACTTTCATCGTCAGTTGAGAATGTATTTAATGCGTTGTCAAATCCCTCTTAGCGAGACTTTGCCACTAATTCTGCATGTATCACCATTTATATAATTTTAGATCATGCAAACTTATTGCAATGGAACAGAAAAATCTTGACGGCCATCATTCAGCAAACAGGTTCATGAATCTTTTGGGTTTGGGTGGCCTACTGTTATTGATGTACGTCGAAGACTAAATCATCTACATAAAGGCCACCCAGTGGTATCGCATCAGTCTTTGAACGCCCTCATATGAACTACAAAACAAGATGCTATACTTCAATTTTTATGATGATATTACCCTACTTAATGACAATGCACTTAACTATTGAAACAGTACAGTAGGGAACGTGATTTCTGGTGTCTAAGTGCAAAGGTATGTAACTGTACTCGCACCAAGCAGCAACAGTGTGTAGGTAGTCAAACAACTTACCTGCCGTGGAAGCTATATTACAACTAACTAAGCTGTTTGAAAAGAGACCATCTTCCGCATCTCTGAATCACGATACCTGACTTATTCCGTTAGTTTGGTGTGGTAGTGAGGCTTGTTCATTGTACCAATCCTGAGAGTTAAGTTAATTAGGACTTCGGTCCTTCGCAGGCGAAATCTTGTCAGACAGACCAAAGGGTAACAGTCAGACGAAAAGCAGATGCAATCATAGAATGTATGTTGCACTATTGACCGCATAGGAATGTTCGGGTAGTGAGGCACGACCATGTGAGCGTATAGCAGGACTAGGTTTATGGGCACAGCATTGGTGTTTATCGAGTAGGAAAGAAAAAGGCTAGAAGAGATACCTAAAAAAAAAGAGCTCTCCGGTCGTCTAACGGTTGACCGCGACCACCGGTGTATTATCTAATACGGTCAAAAAACATCCTGCATCATTCAAAAGCTTGACGTACCTACGAATGCATCCACTATGACCGATAGTGATCAGAATCAGACATCAATGTCTTATTCACTGCGTCCTCTGGCCAGGCAAGCCTCTCACTGCCCAGTAAGTCAGACTCGTGAGTAATTGGCTCCAGGTAGTGTGGATGAATGGAGCCCTTTCTCCCGTTGTCTCACAAATCAGACCTCTAAGTCAGAGACTCGGGGTGAGATTCCTCAAACCAACACCCTTCCGCGGCATAAACGATCAGGATATTCCACAAGTTATTGCTCTCCTGACCGTGATATCCGCTCATTCTATTTCGTCTCCTAAGTTTTCTCCCTTCCCTGTGCCCTCGAGTGATAACTGTTCTCTGAGGCCAAGACAACTGGTAAACATCGGCGCTTTCAATATCCGCACTCTCCGACAAGCTGCTCTGGCAAGTACTCTTTCAAGTCTGGAGCCTGATGTGCACTGTGTGTCGGAGACGCGAGACTACGATTCTAAAACCGTTAGTTACTCAAGTTCACCTCTAGATAACTGTCGATCCAGGCGCTTCTCTCTCGGGGTCTCTGGTGACGCCAAAGCTTAATCTCTTGGTCGGGACCAAATGAGAATCGCACTGAGTTCCGGAGCAGAGCAATGATAGCTTCATTGGATCCCAGTGAACAATCGCGTATGCGCTGTCAAGCTCAATACATCAATTCAATTCTGTCAAGGCAAATCAGAAAAATCTTGCATATTTATTATATCGGTGTACACTCCAACAGATAGCTGTTCAGATGCTACCAAAGAGGCATTTTACGACGCCCTCCTTAACCTTTTGAAGCAGACTGATCATTCTGATATCATCATACTAGCCGACCATTTCAATGTTCAGCTTGGTCGTATTTCTCCGAAGGAAATGTATCTGGGGTGTCTCGGCACAAATCATTCACAATGCAACTGTGCGCTTCCCACTGTCACTATATTTTGAGTACCGCATTTCAACACAAAAAGAGGCGTTGTATTGCATGCAGATTGCTCTGTACATATCAGCCATGGAAGCAACTCCATCATCATAAAGCAGTCAGTTGCAGGTGGCACCATTCTGTTAGAGACTGTTGTGCAGTTTGGAGCAACTACCTGAACTCGGATCATGCTGTTGCGCATACCAGTATTGTTGCCATTTGCCCAGAGGTCACAAAATCGACCAAAGATACTCAGCTGGCATTTGAACGAAGAAAGCGTAAAGAATGCTTACCAGGAGGCACCAGTGAGTAAATTTTCCCGCTTCTGCCAAGTAAGAGAATGTAACGAACACTGGAAACAAATCGTAGCAGCTATGAAAGTCTGCTGTGGAGAGGTATGTTCGGAAGGAGCCTTGAGAAGGTATATTCCGAAAGTGCTGTTCAGTTGCGACAGAACTGGGTTTCCGTTACGTCAATAAACCTCAAGAACAAGCGTCGATCGATCCCACCTGCTTCTGAATATGATGACGATCGTCGAGAATTTAAACGCAAGTTGACCAAAAACTTGCGCAAAGACTGTGAACACCACTTGGTCAAACAGTCGAAAGAGATGGAAAGTCATTTTTACCTGGAAATAGCAGAAGGCTTTCTCCCTTGATTCGTGGTTGTACTGGTCGTCGAGTCGGTGTGAGACCATATGTGGAAAACATGGTTCACTTGTCACCAGACTTGACAGGTGGGCTGAACATTTTGAGGAACAGTTCAGCAGACCTCCACCAGACCACGTAGATGACGTGACTCAAATGATCAGTTACTGCGTTTCAAACAGCCCTCCGTCGGAAGCAGAAATGACCTTGCAGCTTGAGTTCTTGAAGCGTAACAAGGTTACTGGTCCAGACCTCCTCTCTCCTTCTTCCCTCACGGATGTTAGAGAGAGGTTGATATCAGAACCGACAAAGCTCCTACAGACGATTTCGGAGACTGAAGAGGTACCTCGTGATTAAGACTCAGAGACAACGATCTAGCGGCTATTGCGTCGAAGTTACTCGCTGGTCTCATTTTACGTTAGCTCACTAATCCCAGAGGAAGTCAGTTACGTAAAGAACAGGCAGGATCCCGGTCCATTCGTGGGTGTATTGACAACAGTTTTAACTTGAGACGGATATTGCAGAATCTGCAAGCAGGGTGAGTTTATGGATAACCCTCTCGAGCGTTCATCACTTCTAGTGGTGTTCGTCAACAGTGTCCGATTTCCCCTTCCTGTTCAATGTGGTCATAAACGACATTCTGGAAGAAACGCTGGAAGAATCCA
>JTDE01005169.1:23723-42731 GCA_014338405.1 Paragonimus skrjabini miyazakii
TGATCATAGGACGGAGTTGGCTAAGGCAAAGCTGCGTGAAACTCAGGAAGAGCTCACAGACGAAGCGCAACAAAAAGCGGAGAATCTTAATGCCCTGAGCGAGCAAATCGGTACCAAATTAGCCAAGGCTGAGCAACTTGGAGCTGATGGTCATGTAGACGAATCGTTAACATTAATGAAGGAAGTAGAGCAGCTCAATCAGGATAAGGCCAAATGTGAGGCCGAACTGCGTACCGCCATACCGACAAGTACGTATCAGCAACAGAAGTTGCGCGTTTGTGAAGTGTGCTCAGCCTACTTGGGTATCCATGACAATGACAGAAGATTAGCCGATCACTTTGGTGGAAAACTCCATTTAGGTTTTATTGAAATTCGAGAGAAGTTAGCTTATTTGAAGGCTTATGTCGAAGAAAACCAGATCGTCCGAAAGCGTCGATTCGAAGGATATAGCCGTTCAACATTCAGTCGTGAAGCAGAGAAATATCGGGAAAGCAGTCGACGTAAACATCGTAGTAGCGAACGCCGGCATCGATCACGTAGTCGCTCTCGCAGTCGGCACCATAAGCAACATTCAAGTAGGTGCAGCGACCGGCATTCCCGCGAACACCGCCACCGTTCGTCTAAAGATAGGGATGGAGATCGTATCTAGTATCTCTTCTCTCCAGACTATCCACTGTATCATATCGTCTGCTCATAATCTTTTCTTGTTTTTACTTATGAGAATGTCCACACTACACACGGTTTCTGCTTTCAATGACTTCTTTTGATTTTGTTGAAAACATGTTGGCTTGCTAATGTTGACACTTTTCGGGTTAGTCTGGATAACGTTGAAAAGAGTGACCAGTTGATTAAAACAGCGACTCGCAGCACCGTTTACGATGGGTTAATCGGGTCAACACGTAGTGGTCCTGCAGTGTATTTTCATTCCCTGCGTTGGATTAGCATCTATGTTCCCATCACTTCTGTTTGCCGCCTGTTTGCTGAAGCCCATGTCACTCTGAGGACATGCCGACCTGGCAAAAAATAAATAGGCCGAGATACTTCTCATTATCATATTTCGGTGTATATCATACATACATATATATATATATATATTATAGACGGGAAGAGCGTAAAGTCTGGTGTGGTGTATATTATATGTGTAATCGCAGGTGACAGATGTGACTAATGATAGCGCACAATTATGTATACATATTACATATATACACAAGCAACTTCGCGAACGTAACCCTCTCGATGTTGTGACCATGTACATGCTATCATGCTCCGGTAGTGCTGATTTTCGTCGGCTCAAGCTGTCAGGTCTTATTTTTGTAATCACATAACTTACTACAAGGATCGCGGCAAAAGAAGTTCAAATCAAACTCCTAAATAACGTCACAAGGTGAACCGCTTATTTACGAGCTCGCAAAGGCCCGTAACAGGCGGTCCGCTAAAATCTGAGATTTTTCATCTATTCAACGTCATTCGTGCAGAGCAAAAGCCGACAGGCTGGCAAGTCGCCTATGTTTCTGCAGTGCATCAAATGTGGTACTAAATGTTTGGTACTTTGACAGCGCTAGTTTGACTGGGACGTCGGAACGTTTGACGCATCGCATACGCAACAGATTGGCCAAGTTCATTACTAGCATTGGCGTCTCGGGTGCATGCTGTTGAATACTAGAGGCAATGAATGTGCTCATCATTTCGGGCTTGATACAACGCCTTGATCAGTTTTGCTTCCCCCCCGTTTGTGCTTGATTCATTGGCGAACATGAGGTGTTTATAATTCCGATTCATTTTTTTTAGGGGTTTGCGCTCTGAAATAACGTTTGTCGAGATATCGACGAGGGTGGAATTGCTGATGAGGAGTTATGAAATGACCAGAGAGGCACCATACTTTGCAGCCGTTTCAGACGGTATGGGAGGGAACCGTTTATTTGCTGTCTAACTTTCCAGATACTTCATTTAGACTTACCGGACCTGAATTCGCAGGTGCAATCGCAAACAGGTACGCCACGGGACTAAAACAGAAATGAGAGAGCACTTGGCGAAAAACACCAATAATATGACGATAACATCATTTAACTCCCACACAGTGTACCGCGGAACCTTTTTGCATAGCTGTATTTTTAGGGGTTTGTTCAGTAAGCGACCATGTTCTGTAGATGTATCGTTTATCGCGAATATTGACCATGTGAACAGCTGTTTCACTTATTACGTGAACGAGTGTCTGCGTTAGATGTGATCAGATTACTTCGTTAGTGGTAGCTGCTTGTGAAGGCAGCTGTCGCGACAAGGCTTAATCAGTTGATCAGTCGTTCCCGAGGGCCTAGGGACGAATAGTTTCAGCTAAGTAGTGACAGTGGGTCTCAGGAAAGCAAGAGGATTGTGTTTGGGATAGTGAGCAGAGCTGGCTAGTTTGTATCTTGAATGCGATGTGGACATGGAGATTCAGCGTTAATTGTATGGGACGTCGTCAACAGAAATGAGCTACTATTCCCATATATTGAACTGGATTAGTCAACATCAGGGTATCGACATTTTGTGAACAGACATTTATGTTGCAACCAAAAGGGAAGCCTAGTTCGCTCTGCTAATTGTCACTTCCTGACAGTCAGTTTAGTTGAACGTTCAATGTTCACCCCGTTGAGGCTGATTAATTGCGGTGTACTGTTTCCAGTCAAAGGCGGGTAGGTCGCGGGAGTTGCAGTTTATAAAACGAACGTGGTCTACAGTTTCTAACCTGCTGAGGGCTGTTTCTAATAGGTATTCGGGGCCTTTGTCGGGTCATGTGGGTTTACTATGGTCTAGTCGTCTTGACATCTTGGGACAATGGAATACCTCGACCAGTGGTCTTGTGCAGTGGGTCTGCCGGCAGTACAAGATGGCGCTGCAAATGCAGAGTATTGACGCGGACTCGCCTTTGTATCCGGAACTTCTGAGCATGCATCAGGACCGTGAAACTGACGGTCGACATCACTACCGTTTGGGTCATAGTTGAACGTGTTGATAACCACTGTCTTACCAAACAGGTAATAAGGTCCTCGTCGAGCATTCAGCAGAAAGATATCAAGAGGACCAGGTCGACAGATAAATTAGCACGATAGATAATTCTTTTCCAGCTACTAGCAACTTGAAACAGTGAAGATGGTGAAACGCGGTCGGTCGTGTAGTAAATGTGCTGTTCGGGCGTCTGGGAAAACGGAACGCAACAAACAGTCCAGGTCTGACCATCTGCCGTTTTGGTCGGCATTGTTTACGTCGGCGGTCGTCGCACGATCAGGCCCTTCGCAGCACCTTCACCGAGCAGGTCAGACTTAAGTTGACGAACCTGTCTT
Organism: Paragonimus skrjabini miyazakii; assembly: GCA_014338405.1. Classification (NCBI taxonomy): domain Eukaryota; kingdom Metazoa; phylum Platyhelminthes; class Trematoda; order Plagiorchiida; family Troglotrematidae; genus Paragonimus; species Paragonimus skrjabini miyazakii. The sequence continues at coordinate 27,044 of JTDE01005169.1, forward strand.
ACGGTCTGTCCCGAGAGTGTTGTTTCAGGTCAGACTTGGTTAACTAAAACACATGAATTGATGAGATGAATTTATTCCAACAGGTTCAAAGTGCCCACGTTTATTTCGGCAACATCAACTCGTGAATCATTTCCAGCCAAAGTCTACTGAATTAGATGAGGTTAGATAGTTTCACCATATCAGAATCAGATGAATGAAAACCGTAAGGCCCTTTGATGCTGAGACAAAGTTCTAGATTGGTGCTCTTCTACACGACAAACAACGAAGACGCTAACTGAACCCCGAGGGGGTTTAACAATAAACTTTCAGGTGTACGTTTAGCTACCTGTTAAATTGCCTAACATATGACCAGGAAATTCACTGACTGGAAGTTTCCGTGGCTCTTCTCGGTGTAGCCGATGCTCAATAACCAAGGGTATTCGCCACTAATCGAGAAGGTGCAACACAAAACGCCTTACTAGGATTACTTACTATTTTATCACCCCGTACCTTTACGTAGGAGGATGGTGTAATAAGTGCGGTTGAGTTCGTAACATTCTGCTCGTGGCATTTGGTTAACGGTGATGGGCGCTCAACGCTTCTGCAATCTTGTCATAGAAAACACACGCTTGGCAAACGTTCAGCCTTCGTTGATGTACGACCCCGAGATGGTTTACACCTAATCTTATGAGTTAGGCAGAAATAATGGATAGAATCATTGGATCATTTCCCCCCAACGCAAATCAACTGTTAGACTGGTGTTCTTTAGCTGCTAGATTTCGGTTTACTTCGGGTTGTTTTTATTAACTGATATTACAACAGTGCAATTCTGACAGACGAATTTGTAGTTTGCAACTCCGTTCGGTTTCAACTTGGTGGCGCTGATCCGCACTGTTCACCTGTGGTATGGAGCCGTCTCAATATTGCCTTCCGTCCGTAGCGGATCGGAAAAGCAACGAAATAGCCATGGAGATCTCCGAATACACACGTACCGAACTGTCATCCAGTGGTTGAGTGACTTGTGGGAAAGTTCCATAATGCGGTGAAAATAAGTGGGACCGAAGTCTACGTGTACTGGTGACATCTTAATCGTGTAATGATGGGTACAGACCTCAAGTGTGTGGAGTCCGTTTCGCGTAATCGGCAGTTGTAATGCGGCCAACACCACTACGAGGGTATCTATTGACGACGACATTCACAGTCTAAGCGCATAAACATAAATACCCCGAGTGACACTTCAAGGTTTGGTCATAATTCAATAGGTGAACAGTTCATCATCATCATCGTAGACAGCAATACATCAGTGGTTCACACTGATGCTTAACTGCCACACAACCATGAAGAAGAAGAAACAAACCTTGTTTAGGAAGAGAGAATAAAAAAGAGGGAGGGGAAGGGACCTAACCACTAAAAAAGAGCTACGTCTACATTCAAACATACAACATCAAGGCGCCTACACCTTGCAAACAAACAACCAAGCTGTAGGTGAACAGTTAGATAAGCGACAAGATGCAGTTTCAGAAGGCTATTGAATGAGTGGGTCATACGGGAACATAGCATAAAAACAGGTCAGCCAGCATGCCTGCGCGCATAAACGAAGAGGGAACGTCGTTGAGTAAGAGAAGGACACGTCGGGGAACCTAGTGGCTCATGACGTATGTTCGAAGATGCGTAAACACGACCAGAGTCACTAGCCGGGGACGCTGGCGTCTGGCTGATGACTAACATTTCGCAGCCTCTGAAAGTTTTTAGTCGTGAATGGCGTATCCATCACACTAACTACCAGCTTCTGTTTGACTCCTGCCGTTCCCAGAAAGCCGTACTGTCTTGGCTGTTGTGGAAAACTTGCTACCTTCCGAAATGACAGCGAAAGCAGAATTTTTGACAGCCACTTTAAGTTTTATTGGGCTATTCTGCAAGCAAAAATGCATTAGTAAAGTGAATTACGATTGGTGCCCAGGCCTGGGTTTTCCTATCACTTGACTCGGTTCCGCCTATCACTTGTTTGCTTTAATGCTTGATACACTTAAACAGCTTGTTTACTCCGACGCCCGTAACATCATTCGATGCAACGGCAAAGTGCCATCCAGTTTGGTCGCTGCGCAAACATGCCAGTTTGCCGGAGTTGTCTTCTGACTGACCGTAAACTTCCGCGAATCTGGTTGATCTCGTATCAGTGAGTTCGTTCACTCTAATCCCTTTTCAGCTTTCATGCTCATTTTAATTGCACGTAATTCCTGTGTCCACCGAAGCAGCAAAACGAACTCTATAGGTGGGTGCATCGACCGGATTTTCACTTTGCGACGGATCTTGGAACATCGGCACTCTTATAGGCAGCCGATGGCCTTGGTCTTTTTGGACTTGAAGGCTGCTTTCGATTCAGTTGCTCGCAACGTTTGTAGAGGACTAGAACGTTTCTATTTAGAATCGTGCTTGTTCTCCACAATAGTTAAACCAGAAAGCTGATTAGTGGTCAACGACGTATATTACAAGTAGACCGGGAGAGCAAGCTGTAAACAAAACACAACAGATGCGAAGCACGACAAACCAGTAGCCAGCGACCGGAGATTGCAAATGTTAATTGTGACCTTGGACGGCCGAACAAACGAGAAAATGCAGACATGCAATCAAACAATATCGATAGTGTCGACAGTCAACATAAATAGCAAGATAGTTTGAATACGTGGCAAACCAAGAGTGTCCCTACAGAGGTCCCCCCTAGAAGGCTTCAAGCTTGAAAGCCTTCGACAAAATAGAAGAAAAAAGGAAATAGAGCTGGAGACACTAAAGTTACCGTGATTTAAGTGGGGGGGGGGAGCAGGCGTATTGAAGAACAGCTGCGTATGCCACGTTGAAGAATGTTGGCAACGGAGAGGAGGGGTCGTTCTGCTTGTAATATCCGGGATTTCCATGCGTCCCTAGGGTGGTGCTGTCGGAGCGGGCTACCCAACTCACCGAAACTCGAGGAGAAAGATGAGAGGTAGGCTTTCCCCACTGCTGCAACGACAGACGGGAGTGTGCTCTCCCCCCACCGTAACCTGCGCGCGACCTGGAATGTAGGAAGGAAATAAGTATATATATAAGTATAAGTGTATATATATATATATAGGTATATATATACAGGCTCACCATGTAACCTTCTAGTGTTTGATGACCTTAACGTATTGCTGTACAAAATGTTCTTTTTTTGTCGCTTTTGTGGTTTGCGGTTTTTTGGTCTGTTTCTGAACTGGGAAGGTTACTGAAGGGAAAAAAAATACGTGTAATAAACAATATCTACATAGTGTTGTGGAAAATGCACGCGACGTCCTGATCACGTGTGGCGCGGGACAGGTGGTGTGGTGTCGTCCGGCGAAGGGGACGATGTACGGACGGGGCTTCCACAGATGGCTGAGAGAGGGCTCGAGCAATGTCGTCGTCTACATAGGCGACTTTCAGACGATCGACGGAAACAGTGTCATGGCGACCATGACGGTCGATCGTGAAGTACTTTGGCGTTCGTCAAAGCACTTTGAAGGGGCCCGAGTAAGGAGGTTGAAGCGACTTGTGTACGTTGTAAGCGGACAAGTACATGTGAACAGTTGGCCAAATCCATGTGCATTTACACTGGCCTAGTTTATTCACGTCGGGGTGTGAGTTGAATTCGCCGCATATATCGAGTTAGTGTGGAAGTGAAGGTTGAAGGAACAGAAGATGCTAATGGAGGAGGTGAAACAAATTCACCAGGCAGACGCAAGGTGCAACCATAGACTAATTCTGCCGAGATGCACTGGAGATCACCCTTCAATGTGTTTCGGATCCCTAGAAGAACAAGGGGAAGGATTTCACTCCATGCCGAATTAGAGGCGGCACAAAGCGAAGGTTTAAGCTGCCTATGGAAACGTTCCACTAAACAATTGGAGGACGGATGGTATGCCGTGGTACGAATGCGCCGGCATCCAAGAAAGTTCGTCATAGCTTCGAATGTTGAGCATTCGAAATGCGAACCGCGGTCCGTCGTAATGGTTGTAGGGCATCCGTAGTTGGCCACCCAACGTTCCAAGAAGGCGTTCACGACAGCCTCGAAGGAACAATTCTTTAGTGGGATGGCATCCAGCCATCTTGAGAATCGGTCAACACAGATTAAGATGTAAACGTAGCCACGTGAAGGTGGCAAAGGTCCAACTAAATCTAAGTGGACGTGTGAAAACCTGGCATCTGGTAGACCGAATGAGGAAACTGGGCTTCGTGAGTACTTGTGCACCTTGGAATGTTGGCACTGTAGGCAAGCGCGTGCCCAACTACGAACATCTAAGTTGACCTTGAGCCAAACAAATCAATCCGTTACTGGCTTAACTGGCTCGAATACTAGGGTGCGAGAGATTGTGAAGCTGGTTGAAGATAGCACGTCGGTACGCTAGTGGCACTACAGGTCTCGGAATAACCGTAGTCATATTGCGAAGAATGGTTCCATCTGCATTAGGCAGCGGACTGGGGCAAGGCTTTAAGGAGTAACGTTGCAAAGAAGTTTGGAACTCAGGCTCTCGCGCCTGGGCCGCAGCTAGTTCGCTAAGGTCAACAGAAGTAGGCGTGACTAGAGTGGCGTGGAAGCGTGTCAGCGACAGGGTTGAGGGCACCTGAAACATGCCGTATGTGGCAGGTAAACTGCGAAACATAGTCCAGGTGTCTGATCTCCCTAGGGGCATACCTGTCTGATGAAGAGGCAAGTGCGTACACCAAAGGTTTGTGATCCGTGAACACAATGAAGGGACGACCTCCTAATGCATGGCGGAAGTGGCGGATACCTAGGTAAGTAGCAAGAAATTCTCTTCCAAATGTACTATATCGAGATTCGGCAGGTGACAAGCGTTTGGAGAAGAAACTTAAGGGTTGCCATTGGTCGTTGACAAGTTGTAATACGGCACTGACGGCTACGTCTGAGACATCAGTAATAAGAGAAAGTGGAGCTTGAGTCTGGATGGGCTAAAAGAGTAACATTAGATATAGCCTTCTTAAGCTTGACAAAAGCCGTGCGCGCTGCATCTGTAAAAATGAATTTACGTGTACCGCTTGAGAGTAAGTCCGTGAGGGGTTGCAGAAGTTGCGCACAATGGGGGATAAACCGGCGATAGTGATTTACTAGGCCGGCAAAACGTCGAAGTTGTTTGAAAGGGGTTGGCTCAGGAAAATCGTTGACGGCACTTGCCTTTGTCGGTAAAACTTGGATGCCAGAAGCTGAAATAATGTGTCCTAAAAATTCTATGCTACACTTTCCAAGTTCGCACTTAGCTGCATTGACGGTTACCCTGTGTTGGGATAACCTGGCGAACAAGGAACGTAGATGTTGCGAATGTTCTTCCTCGGAAGGACTGGCCACTAGTATGTCGTCTAAGTAGGAATAGACGAAATCCAGGCCTCTGCATACTTCGTGGATGAAACGCTGGAAAGTTAAGGGTCTCAGGTTGAAGGATAAGAGGACTGATGGCCTCTGCATATGCTTGGGTGCCGTTGACACTAAGCTTTGTGTTGGAATCGATCAGTTTTCGTCTTTGGGTATCGACCGTGAGGTCGAACTGCTGAAGAAACTCGATTCCTAAAATAACGAAGGGTACGGCTGCAATTGCGAAAGCCCAGCGAAATGTTCACCGGAGACCGAGGTCAAGCGTGAGTGAGCGTTGGTCATAGGTGGGAATGGACGTGCCATTAGCGGCACGAAGCATAGGCAAAGAGGTGGGAGCCGCCTCGCCGAATCGCGGGGAACCACGCTGACTTCCGCCCCAGTATCGACCAGGAACGTGGTCCTAGAACTTAAAACCGTAATGTGAAAGAGGCGACTGCTAGGGAGGGTGCCGGCTACGTTTGTCGCCATTACGGGCCGGCTTGAGCGTTTCCCTGATTGAAGTATTTACGCGGGACGACGCAACGCTTCGCCCGATTGCCAAACTTATTGTGATACCAGCACAATTCACCAGACGTCTGAGGGCATTTATGGGGAGATTTACTCCGGCGTCGGCGGGAAGGTAAACGTGTCCTGAGGCGGGCAAAATCCCGTCGAAGGGCTGCAATCTCTGCCCAAACCGTGCGCCAATCGTCTGGCGGTGGCGGGCAGGATGATCCCTGCGATGCTGAAAAATCAAGATTCTTGGGATTCTCGGCTCGTCACCGCTGTGAGTGAGGCAGAGGGATCGGTACAAAAACGGTCTTGTATTTCGTCTGCGAGTTGTGCGGCATCCAACAAGGAAGGCGACTTAGCGGCTATGAGGATAGCCTGTGTGTTCGCCGGAAGACGTTGCATCCATAACTCCTTGAGGAGTGCCTCATCCATAGATGAGGGACCTAGCAACTGTTACATTTGAACCAACAAATCTGACGGTCGATTATCACCTAACTGCAAATCTCTAAGTAGTTGCTATAGCCTCGATCTACCAGACGGTGTGATCCGTTTTATTACTGCTTCCTTTAGGGCTTCGTACCTATGTTCAGTGGGTAAGTCTAGGGGGAGATCACGTACTTGCATTGTGACCTCTTTAAGAAGCCGGGCCAAAAGTTGACTAAATTTTGCTTGATCTGCGGTGGTACGCTGGTTGCAGAACTCCGCCTCCAAATACATAAACCACAAGGCGGGTTCCATGTCTAAAAACTGAGGAACAGTAATGGTGTCTGCTCCAATTGTCAGCTTCTGTTCTTTGTCCATGACAAAATAGAGTTGAAATGAGAGAAATATATATATCTATACTCAATGCAAAAGTCAGCGAAAAAGCTACATACATGTATTTTGCATCCAGCTAGACTTTCCGACTGATATTTAAAAACAAACGCTTAGTTCCCGTTACAGCTCGTCAGTAACACATCCTTGTCGAAGTCAGCACGTGAACTGCAATCTACGCGTTGACTACTGCGCCATTGCAGTTCCCTTAGTTATGATCAAATTACTATGTCTGACTGCCCAACACTTTCCTCTTGTCTGGTCAGAACGGTAGCTGCTTATTAGCCCCCAGAACAAAGATCAAGCGATATGAACAGTCCACGATTCTTGTGACTGTGTGTATCACAGTGATCCTTCACATAAAACCGACAAGGTAACAGCCACAACTATGGAAAATGATCAGGATTGTTTGTGAAATAACAGAGTTAACCTTCTCGTTCAGATTAGACTGGTTGCCGGGAGCAATTTACTCCGTGGTCTATCTACGAGAGACTCATGCAACAAATGATTTGTAGTCGGGTCTGGTCTCTGAAGTTCCTATATCCTTGTTAATTGTTGTATATATTTGTACGGATGCTGTAGTTGGTTATATTCAAATCACACTAGCCAAGTTCAGCGTTAGTAAATTGAATTCTCTCGACTTTTCAGTTGCAACCGACCAACAGTCATCATTTACTGATGAGCAGTTACTTGATTCAAAAATAGTTTGACGTGTCGGTCTCTGCGTACCACTGTGATGTTCGCAGTCGGTAATCCGATCCATTCAAAATGTACGTAAACGGCACCGATGTGAGAGCAGCTCTGTCCCATACAAACCGTTTCTGTCTTTTGGATGTGTTATTCTTGAAGTTGATTTGCGTGTGTTGTACCAATTTGTATGCCATGAAAGTGGCGCTCATACCAAAGTAGTGTTATCACGATAAATTTGGACATCGCTTACATCGATTATTCAGACATTGGCGCCGTTATTGAGGCTTGTCTTATTCATTTCTGATGGTGAGGTACCAGTGAATATTCTTCTTTGAGACATCCACATTATGCGCGCTGCAATGCTTCGGTGCTCGCTCCTGAATCAGCGCTCCACAACTGGTTTTGTCCTGGCACAGGCTCATCAGTTAGAGGTAGCCTAAACGAGGGTCGAACCGACAACTTTGGTCAACTAGTCGAAGTTTCCATCCACTCGTTCATCAATCCTGTGAGCATCACATTGTATGCGATGATTAATTCAATAGTTGTTTAACTTGTTCATGAGTTGCATCATGTCACAATGCTGCTCATCACTTGCTTGGTTCTCACAGCTTGGACATGAGCTTTGATAAGCTCGGTTCTTGTTTACGCGCATTTAATTTTCAGGTTGTGCGTCTGTGCTGATAAACAATACATCTGGTCCCTCAGACGTGCTTTCTGGGCAGGTCATATTTGGAAAAAAAATCGTCTGTGGCGATCCAGTCATTTGATTATACAACTAATGTGTGTTGCCGTCGATACATTAACCCAAGGCCATTGATGGAATCGCCGACTCTGGCTCATATAACCACCGGCAACTCGACTGTGCTGCTAGATTTCAGGCGAACCAATGGCTAGACTGATCTAACTGTTCAGCTGTTCGACTTAGCATTTTGCTGGATCTAGAGATGTCCACGATCCATTAGTGATAGCGTTGTTCACTTTAGTCGGGATTAAACGCTACTCATACAAACAGCGTTTCATACTCGAAAAACCGAACTGCATCAAACCGGTGACGCTTACACAAATGAGTGGGGTATTGCCACTGATTTTAATGGTGACAAAATGAAAATCTCAGTTGAACTCACTTAACTCACGGTTCGTGGTGCTGAGTCGTTCCGGCCTGGTATGCGTTTGATCAGATGGTGTGCTGTCGGGGTTGTAGTTTCCCTGATCCATGCGACCTCACAACATGTATCAGGCATGTGGACCGTTACTTGCATCTCATGCACGGATAAAAATGAACGACAACTTTTTGTTTACGGGAGTTAACACTGTGCGATCCCTTAATTTCTCTGCTTGTATTTATTCGTTTTCTTAATCACTCAAGCGGGACTAGTTAGTTGCAAAAGCAGCGTTCTTTCTAGCGCAAATATGTCCACCCTTGCTTAACGAAGTCTGCTAAGGATTTTGAATAAGAATATTGGCGAACGTGTGTACGTTGATACCCTCTGTTGGAGTCCCATTCGGACTTAGTCAACATCAACCCATATAGGCATTAGCAGCGGTAGAGAGAACGCGTGGCTCAGAAAAAGCACAAACTATATTATGACACTTACAAACGGTAACGCCGTCCATAAGTGCGTCGATGAATGTCCCGGCGGTCGATTAAGGAGCGACCTATTAGAACGAGGTTTGAGTTGTAGCACGAGTTCGGGACACGCAGGCGGCAATTATGCGTGAGCAACATTTTCTCTAAACTGATTCCGTAAATTATTCTTTCAAGATTTTAATCCAGGGTTTTTGAGATTCCAGACAATCATCACAGACAGCAGTACATCAATGGTTCACACTGATGCTTAACTGCCACACAATCACGAAGATGAAGAAAAATCAAACCCTGTATAAGAATAGAGAAGAAAAAAAGGAAAGAGGAGGGGACCTAACCACTAAAAATAGCTAGGTCTAGATTCAAACATACAACATCAAGGCGCCTACACCTTGCAAACAAACAACCGAGCTGTAAGTAAAAACAGGGCGTCATCAGCAAGATAGCTTCCTTACGGCTTTCACTGCCCCGCGTCATCAAGTGCACTCACTTCACAGACAACTCGATCAACCAACGACAACATTCACGCCGCTGAGCTCAGTTAGCCGCCATCTCACCTAACGTCTCCAGCCACCGATGCTGGGCCAAAGCCCAGGGAACGAACCCGATCTATAGTGACTAACCTCTTCGTGAACGATTTCATCTGTCTACATCAGGTCATCGTCTGTCCACCTTGCGCCAATCGGCCGTAGCGTCGGCAAACAGTGCCAGTGTCGCAGACGACTAGCTGGCATCCTTAGTACATGACCTAACCACTTAAGTCTGTGCAAGTGTAAGGATTGAACGAAAGAATTCGTTTGGCAATCACTGCCGAATACCAGCTTCTTAACCTCCTCGTTGGTTACTCGTTGGGGCCACCCGGCACGAGCGATTGAACGCAGACATCGGTGGTCAAATACCTGAAGACGGTTCACGTCTACCATGAGTGACCAGGTTTCGCTGCCGTAAAGTAATATAGCCCTCACAGTTGTCTGATATACGTGAGCCTTAAGCTTCAGAGAGATACCTCTCTGTCGCCATGGGTGCCTCATATTAATAAACACTGCTCTAGCCTTCGAAATACGCGACTACTTCATTCTCTACACCTCCGCCGCCGCCGCTGATGCAGCTTCCCAGATATACAAATCGGTCAACAACCTCTATGACTTCATTATCTAACATTAAACCTACGTAATCACAGCAATCTTGGAGCAGTTTGCATCTTGAGGCGGCAAAGCGCATTCCGAAGTACTTGGCAGAACGTGAAATTGCGTTTAGCGTTGCTTGTGCCGTTCGAAAGTTGTCAAACAACAACATCTTATCGTCAGCATAGTAAAGATCAGTCAGCCTTCCACCAGGTAGAAGGTCCACACCGGCATCAGTTGAGTGACGCAAACAGTCCTCCATTTTTTCGTCCATGACGAAAGTGAACAAAAATAATGAAAGAGGACGGCTTTGACAAACATCGCTCCTTGTGCTGAAACTGTCAGACAGCTCATCGTAAACCCTAACCTGAGCCGAAGTATGGGAGTAAAGCGCCGACAGTATGTTCACATACTTGGTCAGTACACCCTTGCGTTTAAGCGACTCTAAGGGTGTAGATCGATCCACCGAATCGAACGCACCTTTATAGTGGGGAAATACGGCGATTGTTGGCAGGTGGTACATATGACGTTGCTCCTAAATTTGACGAAGGGTAAAAATGTGACCCATACATCCCCGGCCAGGACGAAACCCTGCCTGTTCTTCTCTGATGTTTACCTCGCGGATTGCAGTTAGTCGACGGAGTATAACGGATGCCAGAACCCTTGAAATGATTGGGGTCAGACTAATTCCCCTAGGGTTTCCGCAAGAGCTCCTGATACCTTTCTTGAACATGAGAATTGTTATCGCGTGACCCCAGCCCGGAGGGATGATCTCCGTCATCCACACAAGTTGAAACAGCTGAGTCAAGGCCTCAACTAACACCTCTCCATCTTTGCAAAGTACCGGCATGAGACCAGTAGCCTTATTACGATTGAGAACCGAGATGCAATCGTGAACCTCAGTCTCAGTGGGTGGTTCTAAATCTATCGACCAGATTGTTACATCACAAGTTTGTGGTGGTAGCACGGTAGAAGCAGGAGGCCAGCTGAATTGACCCCCAAAGTGTTCTGCCCAGCGCTCTAACCTTCTGGACTTATTATAAATTAGTGTACCATCTGTTTCGCTGATAGCTTCACTGACAGACGGTCGCCTGGGACCAGTAGCACGGATCAGCTAAAAGAGATTGCTAGTGTTCCTTGAAGCAAAGGCGGTTTCCATTTCCTTAAAGTTTTCCACTAACCAAGCCTCACGATCAGCCATTAGACTACGTTTCAGCTTCCTACGGATATCTCTTCTGGCTTCTAATAACTCCAGAAATTCCTCTGAGATCCGATGTTTGTTACACTTATGTGCCCCTGTGCCGCATGCTACGGTATCTTCTTTCTGAATAGCCTGTGAGATTTTTGTCCAGCAGCTATTAGGATCTTCGGAGTGAGTACCACTAAGGCAGCTTTCTAAGCTGGTTTGGTACTTATGCTTTACCGATGGTAAAACCAATTTCTCAACAGCCAATCTTTGCTGTTGGTTGGGTCGTTGTCCAGCGGAAGTAACTTATGGCGTTCAAATACTTGAAACAAACTAATGAGTGGGACAAAATAGGTTCACAACTTGTGCTTTATTAGTTGATCGGGTTTCTTTATGTAGCTGCGAACATCAGCTGTTTCTAATGTTTCGATCCGGCCGTGAGGAGGGTTTACTGCGTCATCCTGCAGAGGTGCTACATCCTTCACGTTTGCTGTTAGTGCTGGCAATGACGCCTTTGCGTATAAATGCTGAAAATCCAGTCATCTTCTGTTGTTTCTAATTCGTCTTTACTGATTGCCCTAGCCGGAACCGTCTTCGAACCGTGACCTTCACTACGGTGCCCGATCAGTTTTCGTTCAACAGTGTTAAGCACACCAGCGCATACGACCATTTAGTGCGCTCTACTTTGCGCAGCCTATTTCTGTTTTTTGCCGGATTCCCTCTAGCAATTGCCCTGATCATGAGTGGCATATCTGTTTTTTATTGAATCTCTCTTCTCGAGCGTTTTCTTCCAACTCTCTGTAACTCATCTACTGGTTTTGGCATAGTGATCAGATGCATAACTATGGCTTCTTTTCGTCAGCCACCCATTCAGAATTTCTGGATTGAGGATTTCACAACTACATTTTCTACCAACTCCAGAACGCCAGCATTGTTGCTTGTCTGCTGATCACTACAACACCATTAAGGAGTTGGAAGAAATTATCGATCAAGTCTTCCTCAGACCACAGTGGTTCTGGTTTTGTCATAATAAGAGGAGTCTGAGTAACCAAGGTAAATCTGTTTTTCTATGTACCGAGCTTTCATTTGGTTATCAGTCCTAGTAACAACTTCCCGATAGAAAAACTACTGTCGAAGAAATTATGGGTACTGATGCTACCTCGATATACTTCCTGAATACAGTGTAAGGAATCTAAACCAACAGAGCTGCAGACACCACGGATGAGAGGTCCAACGAAGTCCCACGAGACGGGTACCTCATTACGGTAGGTAATATGTGTGGCAATTCGATATATCGCAAACTTGCGCGTTGGTAAGCGGACTTTTCTGAGCCGATTGGTGAATTTTTTCAGTTGAAGGTTGTCGGATTGTTGTGTTGGTACAGAGGTGTTCGTCGGGTTGAAGCGGGATGGCTTCTGGCAGCAATTTAGAGTGTCCTTAATGATTTTATGAAGTTGTCAGCTGCATCTAACCCACAGTTTGTGACTTGATGTCCATTATGTGACATCCAATAGGAAAGCTTGAATAACAGATTGCGTTCTCTTTAGAAGAAGAATTTCCGGATTGTTGTACGATTACTTTGTTCGTTGGTTGTGGTGTGCGCGCAACTTTCACTATCAAGACTTTGCTGACGACCGTCTGAATTATGGGTGCACTGATTCCTTGCTTACTTTTTGGGGAACAAGCACCTTCATCAGTATCTTCGGATCTGATTAGTTTGAAAGCTACGCTGAAGTGTAGGATAGTATAACTGTCTGCTATCGAACTTGCTTCCATCCCGTGTATACAGATAAACACAGTCCATTTTGGATTACCAATTTACATCAGATATCATCGCAAGGACCGGAAATTGATTGGTTGTTTTCGACTGCGTTCACCATAGCGAATATTTATCCAGACGCAGTTTGCGTGATTATCATCGGGACACAAATAGTACACATTATTTTGTTGCATAGTTTGTTAATCAGAAATTCCAGTTTTCATGTAGGCCAGGAACAACCATTATAGATGGTGTGTTTTGGACGCTGGTGTTAGCGGAATTAGTCTGGTTCATGGGGACAAACCAACTGACTGAAAATGGAATTTGTGGAATTCGGGGTATTTTCAGACTGCGAAAATCTGTACGCTTAAATCTGGTTAGAATGAAAACCAGTTAGATATTTCCAGTTTCGGGAGGTCAGCGGCAATTTCATTCGAAATAACAAAAATACCCGAGAAAGAATGAGGAGAACAGTAGCCTGGCCACCGTCCATGAAGCGTACTATAAACGTACTTCAGTACGTAACCGACATCAGCTGGCCAACAACAACACTCAGGGTTTCGGTGTGTTTTCACTCCACCATAGTGATTTTGATATCCCAGTGGTCTGAAGACTGCCTGCTGTTCTGAATTTATGCGTCAGCTTAACGCTCCAATTCATCTACTGATGGCGCAGTCACGACGCACTATGATGGGTTGTTTCATAATGGACACACCGGGGCACCGAACAGTGGTACTTCAAAAGTCAATCGACTCATCTAACGCAACGATCTTAGTGAGTTTCCTGTTATTTCTGTTAGGTTAAGTAAATTTCTGAGTGGTCAAATTGATGGATGTTTAAGATTATCTCCTTTGGCATGACTATAGCGCATTAAAAACCCTCTCATTTCCCGTTACTTGCCCTGGTAAGGTGGTAAGTGAAGCATTGTAACCTTCTTTGTGACCTCGTTGTACCTTCCCGAGCCAAATTACTGTCGTACACAGGATGAAAACAACAACAATTCATGGTTTGAGCTCATCATTGAGTTGACAAAATTACCGAAGCAGCTTAATGCGCAACCCGAGTACCGAATTCGATTTCTTAGCCCCTGAAGCAGTTAGCAGATGAAGGTCATTTTAAACCATCGTTCTTCAATCATGATCTTGGATAATAGTACCCAGTCTCTCTCTCCTCTCCCCCTAGAGAGATACTCAGTGTAACTTGAGTGACATGTATTGCATGTATTGTATTTGATCAATGTATGCATGATAGCCCTCATCCGTGTTTGGTCACAGCATTCCCACCTATGGGGAATTTCACCGAAGATTGGTACCAAACTCGAGATTCACTTTTGTTACAATTCATCGGTAAGGCATGTCTACTCTTGAGTGACATTTTAACCGTGGCTCACGTGCTTTTTGAACAGATGTGTTGACCACTTCATATCAAGCATGACCAATTTATCGTATCCAAATGCCGTGCCACAATCACATAGAAGTGATAATCAGGTTGTTAAATCATCTCGAAGAGACGCTAACGGTAATGTTGACTTCTGTTATGTTACGCAGCAAAAAATTGAAGGTTTCCCCGGTTCACGGAGGTAGTGGCAATTTAACGAAGGTCACTCTTCTTTGTACGGTACCCGTTTATCAGTACCAGATTGCTCTGACCATTGATGTGCACTGCTTTGTGTATTTGTGCATGTTCGCATGGCTGTCGCCTGACCTCTTCTGTTACCTTAGTTTGTTGGTCAGGCCCCTTATCCGGTTCGGATCCGACGCGCTATGCTGACTAAGGTTTCGGACCATGTCAGATTGGGTATTAGGGAGCAACCAGACAAAAGTCAGGTACGCACGCTGTAGATGATGCGAGTCTGTTGTGTTTCGGTTCTAATTGAGGCTTTGAATTGCCTGGTCTGATTCTGTGATCATGGCTTGTTTTTCTCTACAATAGTGTCATATGTATGTCTAATATTGTGTGTCTTACGTGGGCGTGCTTACTTTGTAGGTGTGGCCCTCAAGTCTGTGCTTAGCTGTTAAAATTGGTCTGTTGCCGGTGGTCGATGATCTTCCGTTTACATGTGTGTCACCCACTGCCTTGCGGTATAGGCTTTTGAGCCAGAGGCTTTGGTTAAGGGCCCTAATCGCTCTTTTTAGGTCTGGGCGTCATGGCAATATTCCAAGCCCGCATAATCTTTTGAAATACAATACAGATCAAATGCCACATTGTATCGGCCGTCGCAAAGGATAAACTAGGTCACCCTATCTGCTGCTTGCTGCAGGGTGGATAGGCAAAAATGTGCTACTCCCAAACCCTTACTCTCCAACACGAATCCTAGAGTAGGCAATGCTCACTCGAATCTCACTAACACAAAGACTAATCCGAGACACGCCCGAAGAAGGGAGCCACTCTCCGCTGGGACATGGAATGTTCGTACGTTGTTGGATCGATGCAGCGCCACAGGACGACCAGGAGGCCAAATCACACTGATCTCGATGGAACTGCATCGCTATGGCGTCGACCTAGCAGCCTTGAGTCTGACAAGACTTGCAGACCAAGATAATTTTCGAGAAGCGGGTACTGGGTAAACATTCTACTGGATAAGTTACTCGACAGACGGTAATCGGAAATAGTGTCTGCTTTTGTGACCAACAACGTGGTCACAAAATATGAAGACCCTGACTACACCACTGAGCAACGT
>JTDE01005169.1:43701-57949 GCA_014338405.1 Paragonimus skrjabini miyazakii
TTGCCGCCTGCAGAACGAAGGCAAAAGAGCGACCTTCCGGAATACTCGCCGTCATCTGGCCGAGCGTGTTCTCGGAATCAAGGACGACTGGTGGAAGAAACAAAGTGAGCGGATGCAGGGCTACGCCAGTCGCCAAAAACACAAGGAGTTCCGGTATTTGCTGAAGGCGATTTTCGGTTCAACCGTCCAGTTAACTAAAGTACCGGGTATCTGTCGTTTTCAACCTATCTTTTTCGTCAGCCATGTTGGTGCACTGTACGGTGAATGTTTTGTGCATTTTCTTCCAATCTAACATTGAAGTTTGTTCTTCCTATTTATATTCTCTAAAGTGCACTAACATGTGTTAGTATATTGAACCATTTCTTTCAATCCATTCTCAACATTTTTCCTCCCAGTTTAAATCTTATCATTGCTGTTTCTTTCTGTTTATTTCCCGAAAGATAGGGATTTCAATTTCATGCTAGCTTATCAATTGGCTAACCAGCGTTGACCGGCTGGAGACAAAAGGCCGAAATCATACACCTTCCGGTCTTTTTCCTTCGGGATCACACGGGATAAGTGGTGGATTAGAACCACAAGCGGTGCAGCACAAGCCACTCGCAGCGACAGTTATGCGCAGGTGTCCCCTGGCTTCGATCAGTGTGACACGCTAGTCCGAAACGAATGCTGCCGACCAAGGCTGTTGAGTTTGTTTCGCCCATTGAACGTTGTTATATTAACTCGCAGACCACAGTAAGTACCTGGTGATATATAGCAAAATGTACTCGGGAAATACACTATTGAAAACGGTTCCTGGCTTCTCTGTTCAAATTTATTACGGAGAAGAGTTGTTTTGATTGTGAATGACTGAGTGAGGATTACACAAACCGATATCCGAGTCCCGGCTGGGGACTATTTCCCTTCGAAGGAGACTTGTTGTGAAGTCTTTCTCACGGAGACTGTCCGGGGATTCCGAATCATGTAGTTTTACGGTCTGTTTACAAGGTCGTATGGTTTTCAGTTCTTTTTGCGAAATATAGACAACAGTTGTTCCATTGCTTGGAGCGATTGAAATACCTAGTAGACGCTAGTACAATCAATACTGTTTTAACGCACACATCATCTCATAGACCTGGAGTAGTCAGACAAAAAAGGTGAAGATAAACTGATCGTTGTTCTGTTTTTCTTTGAAAGAAAAGTCATGCAGTTTCCGGTGCAGTTTCGCACATTTGGTCCATTTTGGCTATCCTGTTCCATCCAGACCGATCCCCGGGATTTCGTAGCGGAGTACTTCTAAATGTGGTTGAAAATTCTACCGCAAAGACCCAGAGCACATCACGATTTTTCCTCAGACCTTACTGATATCTTAGCACGCATCATCGATCGCACACTGACCTGATTATCACAATTGATCCTCAAGATTGTGCAGAGTTAATTCATACGATGTAAATTTTTTGTATATGACCCACTTATGTAAAACTGAAATTAATCGCCACGCTTGATGTTCTCAGCCGTGACATTTGTGTGTGTGTGTGTGAACTATACAAAGAGATGCCAGGTCCTGGCATATCGAAGACAGGAACTTGAAGTGCACGCAGTTGTACCCTAACCGGCATTTTATTTTGCTAAATTTGGATGACTGTAAATCTACAATGTTGTGATGTTTATCAGCTGCGTTGTGAATGCTTAATGACCAAGCCTGTTCGTAACCCAAGAGGTCCTATTCACCAATAGGTTATTCGGTTGATCGGTAAAAGTCTTGCCAGCCTGCAAATCTTCTTGTTCCCTACTATATCTAACTGTCTTAGTTACATGGACATACTGAAGTTACTCTGTAGTTCACTACAAATAGAGAGTTAATATAACACTGAAAGAACAAACTCAGTGTCTACTAATAGTCAGATTAAGCTCACCGACACAGTTTGATCGTACACTCACTAACCATTTCGTCCTACCTTTTCCGTCTACTCATCAGTTTATAATTGCGCTACCTACCGTTAACCGTTTTGATCTGTAATTACATTACTACCACTCACATTACCTTTAGCAAGGTATAATCGTTCTTGTTGTTAAGCAACGATGAACTCAACACTTTTGACTGTTATTAGACCATCGGAATGTGCAAGGGTGGACGAGTGAACAATGAGAAGTGAACATTATCGGAGTTCTGGTGATTGGGGATGTTCTTCTGTCATTGGTCGTCCGGGTTAGACATACACCGGAGAAAAAAAACATCCGGTACGAATGATTTATACTAAGAGAGTTGTGTTGGGTATTTGCCGTCACTGGAACTTTTCAGCGACAATTTTAGTTAATGGTCTGAGTTATGTACTTTCCACTATTACTGTTGTGATCCAAGAACGCGGATGGCAAAAGGGTTATTTATTCAGGAAAGCAATGGGTGTGTTATACGTTTCAACAAAACAACAAACAAAAACACTCATTTGCATATGGTACTGGGTCCAGACGATTACGGTTGCCACAGACGCCAGTACTCAGTTCCTTTACGTTTCCTTACGTACCAAGAACCATTTCACGCGATGCTGCACTCCGATGTTTCTTCTTGTATTTTTCCTGCGATTACCTCAGTGTCAAGACCTGTGCTCTGGCGCCCACTGCTGAATAGCAGTGGTGTGAGTAGTATAGCACGATCGTTCCTCCTCACTACACTATTAAACGCTGCCGATGCATTTTTGAGACCTGGTTGAATATCGTCGCGCATCTTAGGAGTTAGTAGAGGAATTGAGTAACCTCCAAATGTGGGCTATCGTTTACTTGAACTTGTCAAAGCAAACTACTTGAAGTAGAGATAACAAACATGTGGAAAACGATCATTCGCTTATCAGGTTTTGTAGGGGAATGAAGGTTTCTAATACGTTTTGTTGGTAATGTGAACTGGCACAAAAAACAAACTTATCATCCGGAGTCGACAGGCTGACGCGAGGCACACTGTTAGAAGTTTGTGGTGCCAGAGGCGGTAAAACTATATTTTGTTACCACATGACAGTACAGGTCCGCATCAAGCAGACCCAGTTTATATGTTCGAAAATCCACTGGAATATGGATCCTATCTTAGCTGTCTTGTTAAGCAGTTTTGTCTCCTACCGGGTGTTTAGAACGAGAAAATCGTTAAACCTGAATAGGTTTTTAATTTGGTGGGCTAAGAGAATCTTCTGTTAACAAGACGTAATGAAATGGCAACCTCATTTGTTGCCCAGCTGTTTGAATCTATTTTTAAGAAGGTTTATAAGGCGATCGTGCCAGCTGAGAGAAAAAGAAGGCAGACTATAACACACCCCTTCGCACTTATGAATGTTTCCGTCATGGTTGTCACTACCACGGGTGAGTGTCCTAAACGTGACCTTGGACAAACAGTGACAATTAATTTGGCCTAACTTGAGTGGGTGCATTTTTAGTCTTGCATGGTCGTAGTACTCAAGTGCTGCAAACACACGTGCAGATTCATATCTTTATTTGGTAGTAATCAGTCTCCAAAAATATCAGAGTTCACATCACAACATAATTGGACACGACCTCGACAGTTTCCGCTTTTTTATTTGTGTGAACCTTACTCATATGAGATAAGTAACAAAACAATTGTCATGTCGGTCACACAGACACTGCGTGAGCAATCGATTGAATGCTCTTTAGTATAGACTGAAAGAATATTGATCTTTGGAGATAGTTAGGAAGGGAATCTACATACATCAATAATGTGAAACCTGGGCCATTTTTATCAAACGTCAGTTTATCCATCAATAACAGACAAACCTGTTAAGACACATGTTGGAACTGACAGGGTATTATCTAGAGCTATTTTACATGCATTGATAAAGCGATTATCATCGTGAGAAGTTATCGCTGCAGAGATCATTGTGATACCATGGATTGATAACTTCACTAAACCGCTAAAAGCGGGTGCTACTGAAACGGATAAAATCTGCTCGAAAGATAGGTATCCGGACAACAACGATGGGTTTTCATTGACTGCTACAATCACATCAGTTGGAACGCGACCTGGACCTACATAAATTCCCCTGTTGAGTATCCCTCGGGATGTGCGATTTACTCGTATGGTCGATAGGTGGTCGGAGCACATGATTCCATTAGTGAACACTTGCAGATCAGGTTCTGTAAAAG
Organism: Paragonimus skrjabini miyazakii; assembly: GCA_014338405.1. Classification (NCBI taxonomy): domain Eukaryota; kingdom Metazoa; phylum Platyhelminthes; class Trematoda; order Plagiorchiida; family Troglotrematidae; genus Paragonimus; species Paragonimus skrjabini miyazakii. Next base: position 47,821 of record JTDE01005169.1, read on the forward strand.
GGACTATATTTTATGGTCTACACTATAGAAACGTTGGTGACTAGTCACTGTTTGATACTGTACAGTAAACATTTGGTGCCTAGATAAATACTAACCGTTTGCATTAAATATTCTTTGTCCTCCAACTGTGCGGTGCAAGTGCTTTTACGAATACTTTTCAAGTCAATCACATTTAGTCTAAGAACTAAATAATGAACCTGTAGACAAAAATCCATGAGGGCAAGTTTCGTCTAGTTTAACACGCTATGAACATCACCTCATTAGCAAAAGTTTATAAAAACCTGACGTTGATATTTATGGGTTAACATGCATCGAATATACCATAACTATTGACCGGAAGATAAAATGCGTCTCACGGTTTAAGATAGAAGAATAGAAGACCAATGTGGAAAAGTATAAACGCTTACAAGCGCCCCGTTTTCATAGATAACAGCTACTAATGTACTGAATGTGTAGGACCAGCCTGCTTCTGAACTATTCTAGTGATGATGAAGAGCAGATACCGTGTTTACACGAAGATACGAACGCAATCTCATGGTCTGGAACCACAACACTCGTTGACCAACCACAAATATGACGTTGCTCCAGTATTTGATGAAACCTCGCCTATTCTTCCTTATTGTGTGCTCCCCGCACTGCTGTCTATTGACCAACTATGTTGAATAAAAAAATTTAATTATTGGAAGAGCCAGGACAATTCATCCGTGGTTCTCATAGATGTGCTGGGTTCCATTCTTAAACACTAGAACTATGATAGATCTGAAAGTGTTAACAACTACTCTGTCGATCTTCCTGACTAGTTGGAACAGTTGAGTTAAAATTCTGTTATCTCCTCTTAATACTGGTATCATGAGATCTTCTGGTCCAGTAGCTTTGAAATATTTGAAGGATATAAATCAATAGAGAAGATCTCTGGATGGGTGGTTTTAAGATGAAAGGCTAGGGCATACGTTCAGTGTTATAGAGGATTACTGAGGTAAAAACAGAATGCATGATTACTTGTTCACAGAAGTATCTCATCCACTGAGATAGCCTTCTAAATTTATTGTGATTTGCTACACCGTCTATCTCCCTAATAGGTTTATTTATAGTGGACCATCTAGAAGTCACAGAATGGACAAATTCAGACACCTTACCAGTATTTTCTGACGTGGAGGCAGCTTTCAATTCACTAGCTTCTTGGATTAGCCAAGTTTCTCAGTCCATACTCAGATCTCATTTCAGATCCTTTTTTACATCCCTAATGAACCTGTCATACGAATTGTCGGCCGGGACCTTCCGCCTAGTGTTGTAAGCCAGAAACACGGATGGTGCAAAGATTGCTTAATCGGAGAACACGACAACAAACAAACCCACTCATTCGCCTACACCATTGGTCCCAGAACGTCAATGTGGCAACGGTCGCTGATGCCTCGTTCCTGTATGTACCGGGAACCATTTCACGTCAAGCCACACTCTAATGTTCCTTTTTGTCTTTTTCTCGCGTTTACTTGAATGTTTAAATCCATGCTCCGCTCTCCACTAAACAGTAGTAGTGTGAGTAGTATGGGACACTCGCTTCCTCTCATTACACTAGTAAGTCTAAGGGCGCTTCTGAGACTTAGTGATTATTTTATGAGTTGGTGTTCGTATCGAACTCAAAAACAACAGAAGTACCCGTGAAAACTCGAATTGATAGCAAAGATGGTTGGAGGATGATGTATTTTGCATTGCATGTATCGCTGATAAGCTGGTCTCGTTGCAGGACGGGCGATTTATTCGGCTGCCAGTCGATGTGATGGTGGACACCCCATTAGGCACTTCGAAAATTAAGTCGACATCATGGCCTAAGTCCACGCGTGTGTTCCGTTATGGTCGGCAGTTTTGAGTGTAGCTACTCCATCTATAACTAAAAACTGAATGGTGTCTATCTGGGTTCTGGTAACCATAGGAAGGGCGCCAATTTGTACAGTGATACATGCTGTGCCATAAAATAGTACGTGTTAAGAGCAACCGGCGTTTAACACAGGACAGTAACAGCTGCACACAACTGTCCAAATGATACGTAAATCCAATATTGTCACATAAGTGACATTCAACGCCGATTGAACAACCTAGCTAATATTACAACATCGGAGGCACGCGTTAAGCGACCAACTCACCAGAATAGACTCCTCAAGAGTAGTACCACACCAACTGGCTGGGGCACAAACAGACATTGGAAAGATTGCCATCAAGATACAGACGTGAAAGAGCTGGTTAAACGGATGACACATGGTTTACAATTAAAAAGAATTCAATTAAGAAACACAACTTAGGTCATAGTGCTAGAAAAGGTTCAATCTAGCCTAACCGTTGATGGGTAACCAATATATCAGTTGATGTCGGAAATTCCCCATGTAAGGTGATACTTCGATTACTAGCTTCCGAACTGCATCATCTGTCGAGTTTAGGTGTATACGTTGAAAATAATTCGAAAGAGCTTGCAGATACGGCATCCCATAAACTTTTCAACTGCCGCTTTCCGGAAAGAGCAACTAAACTCAATTTTCCCTTTTGTTAGAAATCGCAAGTAGTTTGTGTTTTTGTCACAGGCAGGATATACACTCTGGTCACACTTTCGTCAAGCAATCGCGTCGAGGACTGCGTCAGTGACTTCACATTAAACCTGACTGAATTGTCATATGTAAACTGTTAGTCACGTTCGCTTGTGAATGGTGATCAGATTGTCTGATCGCCTCGATAGGAAACATTGTAACTGTTCTGTAAACTCTATTGTGTGGTCAGCCGCCCACTGATCAATAAGGTTGCCTCACGAAAAACATGACCGGACTTCAAGCCCCGATCAAAACAATGGTGAACAATACTGACGAACTGGAATAAGAAGGAGAATCGAGTTTAGTGTCTGTTCAAAAGGTGCTGGCTGGAAACTCTGGGAGGATGCAAAATCCGAGACTAAATGTGTGTGATTTTCAAATTATAACAGCAAAACACCCTACTCCTTATCATAGTTTCAATGGGTCAAGCGTCCGAGTTGGTATAGCCTATCGTCCTTTCCGCTTCAGAGTGCAGACGATCGATGAAGTTAATTGTTTTACAAAATGTCAAGATTGTTCATGAGTTAAAGTTGCTGCCAGGATACCCAGATCTAGACAGGAGACCTCTTAGTGTTCTCTACCAAAGCCCTCGTCCCAAAAATATGTACCGCAATTTAGCGGGTTGCTGACAGTGAACTGTGACTATTTACGATTTTCTGCAATGACCAACTCTACCAACCACTAACATACCATTATTCAGTGGTCAACTGTTAAGATTCTAGTCTAAGATTAGCGGTTATTTTGGGCTCTTCATCCTTCAATATGAGGTCTACAACAGGAGGGGTGTTTGCTCTGGCCTGCAAAACCAAGCATACACACGTGCTCGCAGTTTTTCGTGGAGTGTGTCAGCTTGGTTTTACTGTTTCTGACCCCTGCACTTAATGGATAATTTTCTGCAATTAACCACTAGCTTTTGCTAATTCTCATTATCTTACTTGTCAATCATGCCAACTCGCTGCCGACATATGCAGCTTTTGCCAGTATCAACGAAATAGCCGTGCTTGATAAGATGCTTCCCGAAAGGGGCGCATACGATTCAGCTAGCAAGTGCAAACTGCGTGGCCCGCAACAATATAGTCAAAACCCAGACAGTTTACGCACGCATGTAACACGTACCACCCAATTATATTGAGGCAAACACATCTCTCTTATCTCACGTGTCAGTAGATGTGGTGTCATTCGGCGATTCAACTGGCTTTTTAAACCTCTACAGACGTGTCTGCTTTGGCCTCGTTGTTCATTTGCAGACTGGTCTTTTTCTCATTACGACTTCCGATTTGCGTTAACACAAGGCTGGGTAAACTTTGGGTGTACGAACCAAGGAGCTTCACGATGCACTGCTCCGTATGCAGGACCAGAAGTAGTCTGGGTAACCACTGCATCAGCGCCTCTGTGCAAACAGATGCTCGTCACACGTGTGCAAATGATGCTGAAACATGTCCTGCATTAGGCTACATTTTTCGAGTGGTTCTAGTGAAGAGGGGTGACTCTGTCTACAGAGTTATTTCAACTCTCCCATAAAAAGGCTTCCGGATTGAGTGAGGGTAGTTCCTGATGGACGACGTACCGTATCGTTCACACGTCTGACAAACTGGATGTCCTGCCGCAAAAGTATACCCTGAAATCTCGTGTACATTTGATTGGAACTCGCGCGCGATTCTAGTTAGTTGTTCGTTTTTGTTGATGAGATACAGTTCATTTGATCAACTGAAAACTGGTCGGTTTATCAGACTAGTGGTGGATACAGGCTTGTTGAACAACAACTGAAGATAACTATTATTCGATGACACATGCTGATCGATACTAATGTCTGGTTTGAATTTTGTTGCAACCAGCTGAAGGATTCGTGTTTATGCCATCCTGTTGGTGTGTTGAAGAAGGAATGGAGCGCGTTTGATGGATGTAAATAGGAGGAAGTTGGAGGAATGTGGTGAACCATAAACGTATACAAAAAGTCCGATTTACGGACATGACACCGTTGAAAAATACAGCAGGTTTGTGATAGATAAGCACATATTGTCAATATATATAAACCAATTATAGATATGTAATGATCAGCGATCGTGTGACTTCTCTAAAGATCCCGGCTGCAACCGTGTTTTCCCGCTTGTTTGTTCTGTATGCATGATTCTGTGTACGCCTGCTATAGAAGGCCTGATATGAACTCAGTGCCACTTTCTTCAGCCACGCAACTAATTGCACACAGCGAATGCTTGTCTTTTTCTGAACGGCTCATCTATTGTTCCATTATTCAAGATCGTTTAACTTGGACTATTTCGAGCTTTGTTTGACGTACTCGAAGGTTCCACGCACTTTTCGCTTGGCGCGCTCTTGAATGCCGCCGAGTGGGCTGTAGCCTATCTCGTGCTTCTTTTCTTTCTCCTCTTGGTTGCTGCCGTTGGTCCCAGACTAGACTAGAACTAACTACTTATATTTCCAAACATTGCTGGAAATATAGGGATTGTTTTCAAACCCCACTGCGTTCTTTAGTTCAGTGCCTGTTGGGACTACGTGTCAATTGCTGTTCAGGAAAGGCATATTAACTTGGTAGTGGATGAAAGTTTAGCGCATACCCACTTGTGCATTACAGATCCTAATCCACCGATGACGACCCTCGTGTACGTATCACTTCGGCTGGAACTTCAAACACCTCAACAATCCTAGCAATTTTTCCCCAAGTTCGGTAGTGGTTCTGAGTGGCTCAATCCTGTCGACCCAACAACCTGACCATTTCCTGTTCGAGTCACTTTATTCAGTCACGCCTAAACTGATCATCTCTAGTTTGTGAGGGTAGGTTCGTCTCAAAGGTGCTGTGTGTGAGAATCCCGTTTCCGTGACTACATTTAGAACCGGTCTGTTACCAGTAGCCTTTTAAGTGTTCTCACAGCTACCGATCAAGATCTGAAATGTGGATACAACACTGAAAATCACCCCAATAATTGCGAATTATTAATACTAATCACGACGGATGGCGTGATTGTATTTTGCACTATTTCTAACAGTTTTTGAGAATCTAAACGAGATCAGTATTTGCTGCCAAACAGGACTGACTAACTATACGAGTTGTTGGCTTCTTTGACCATACCATTAACCAGTATGTCGCGCATTTCATGTACGAAACGAACGCGTACAATGTGGGTTCCCTAACATAACGATGTTCCGAGTATTCGCATCTTGTGTACAATGTAACTACAAAGACCACACACATCCTAATCATCCGTATAACTAGATAGTCTGTATGGTGTTTGGAATTAGTAAATTATGTAAACAAGTTTGTATCTACGTAAATGGTGGACACTAGCAATTTGCTGGCTTTTTAAATATGATGATATCGTGTGCGGTTGAGAGTTTCTTCAGCCTATAGTCTAAAACGGTAATTGTAGATTCGGTTTCGTGGAGCGAGCCATACAATGTCTTAACAATAACTGAGATCTTTCCGTTTCGTTGTATATGTACTCAATGAGGTGAACACCTTCGTATCAATCAGGCAGTGTTCCGTCGTGTGGATAACGCGTGTCTGTTTTAGCCCTTCTTAATTACTCTCATCAATGCTTGGCACATCGAACGGGTAAAACAAACGGAAACGACAAACTTTTAATTTTTTCAAGCTCTTGTTTTGAGAATACCCGTCATCAACATGCTTCGCTTTCACAACCGTTCACTTCTGTGTTCGACGCAAATACACTCCATCCAATTTGTTCCATTGTGTTCTGGATCTTTAGGGGTATGTCTAGGTGGCTCTAGTGTTCGCCACGATAGAGTTTGTATTCATAGTACTAAAATGCCGTACTGAATGTGTATTTTGATTGCGTAGGATAAACCGTCTAAATTTTAAAACATTATACAGAGTTTATTGCGGTTAATTTGAAAATTTATGCAAAGAAATAGTATCAATAATTTACAAGTGAGTATGACGACAATTATAATGAGAAAAATGTAAAAGTAACAATAAATAACCACAAAATTTGAGCACCGCAAAACAATCCATCTTCCAGCGTAGCAAGATCGCAGCCGGGATAAACGATGACATTATACTACCCGTCATTAATGAGGCAGCGGTATGTATTCAGGCAATGGAATAACTGGGGGGGGAATACAAGACGGGACATTGGGGGTACACTTTTACAGAAATTGTTTTCCAAACATGAATTTGGCATCGGAAACCGTGGCGTCTCGGGATTAGTGTTAAGTGTAAATAAGTGTTTGCGTTTGGGAGAGGTGTTGAAGCATATACTCCTTGTGTTAATTTTCTGAATATGCGATCCTAGTGCCCTCCGTTTTCTTTGCTCACAACTTTGGTTATATATACACCACATCGGTTGATTTGATTAAGGGATCTGAATATCATACCCCAACATGGTCTTATTGATCACGTTGTAATTCTATTCGATTATAAACTTGGGGCTTTACATCACATTTCCTTAAATTGATATGCAATATTTGTTTGGAGTCCAATCTATGTAGCGATGTAGTGTTGGTTTGTTAAGAATGAACTGTTTAGATTCCTCGCCATACAGCCTAAATGACTAGTAATAGCCGATTGTCGATTAAACATCAGACGCTTTTAACAATCAAGTTCCGTCTAGTAGAATGCCGAGATACTTAAGGAACACAACCAAACGACTGATTTCAATGAAACATTCGGCAGGGGACAGGTGCCAACCAGCACAAATTGAACTTACATTTTTAAGTGTGCCATACAGTACAGTCGTACCACGAATGACATCAGAGAGGACCGACTTTGCTATCAACGAGGTCTTGCTGAAAAGCTGGAGGTGATTCGTAAATGTTTCTCCAGCAAAACTGCAACACATAAATAAGGGGTAAGGTTGGCATATTGCGACTGCAAACCTTTAGTGGATTTACCGGTACAGATGCAGAGGCGGCCAAGATTCTGGGCAAACTGTACGTAAGTCTGCATAGCACCAAATCATAAAGGAATTTTAAGCATATAGACGGCAAATTGATTAAATTACCTCAGACTTTAGTGTCACAAGTCAGAATCTAATTGGAGAACCTACTGACTCAAAAATCATCCGGTTCAGGTTTGATATCCCCTATCGTCTCAAACATCTGCACCACCAAATTAGCGGAACCGCTTACTGCAATTTTAAAAAACCTGGAAACAGTTCACAAATATATCTATAGTCATGCTTGATATTCCACGCCATCTTGAAGATTTGTGTAACCGAATTAGCAGAAACGCCTACAGCACTTTTCAGTTGATCTCCAACTGGCAGTTTACCGAAAGCCTGAAAACAGTTCACAACCACATCTTTCTTCATAGGTGGGTGCAAAGATGACTCAGCAAATTGTCGACCAATAATGTTGTCTTCAGTGGTCTCTAAAATACTGGAGAGCCTAGTAGATGGCACTCTCTGAGCCAAGGTTGAAGACCTTGAACTTATCACCTAAGGGCAACATTACCTTCGTAAGGGATGCTTATGTATCATTAATCTGCCCATTGCTCGTAACATTTGGATGAAGGCTGTCGGCGCAAGAATGGCAATTGGCATTGTTTATTTTGACGATCCCAAAGACTGACAACGTTGGTCATTGCATCTGACTGCAGAAGCTCAATAGTCGTGACTCTCACGCACGCCTCTCATGTAGCTTAAGGATTTCCTGACTAAATGTAAGCTCAACCTCAAAGTGAGTGGACAGCTGTCAGAGTGGTTCCCTACCAACAACAGCGCTTCGCAAAGATCAATCCTGGGATCACCGTTATTCTTTCTTTTTGTTCTTGAACTACTCAGTTTAGTCAAATCGCCAATGTTGCTCTACGCCGATGAAAAAACTCTGATGAGTCATACAGTGTATGGAAGATGTAGGGACTTTCAAGTCAATCTAAGCCTGATTTATAGGAAATAACTAGCTGTTCAATGTCAACAAGCATAAAGTCTTGCAAGTCCGCAATAAAAATTGCGTCGAACATTACCTCAGCAACGCAAAGCTGCTCGTTTCAACATGCGAACGAGGATTAGGGTCCATAGTAGCAGGCTGTTTCAGTTTGTCTACAAATTGTGTTGCTATGGCTAGAAAGGCACAAATAGTCACGAACCTCTTAGCAGGAAGTTGTGAAACTTTCCACTCTGATGTGTTTCCCACCATGTTCGCATCCATAATCCGCCCCCATCCGGAAACATACATTCAGGCCTGTCGTCAGTATCTCAAGAATGATTTGGCACTCATTAAAAGTGTTCAGAGACGGGCCATTAAAATAATGACGTAGCTCAGGGAGGGAAAGTCTTACCCACAAAGACAGACAGAATTAGATCAATTCGCACTGAGTTACATACATCTCGGGGGAGACCTAATTCTCCCCTACAAAATACGTTACATCCCGAGTCATCCATTATCATATATACTCATACTAAATAAGGCTGAATGCTTGAAGGGTCATTTGTTGAAGTTGAGTAATTGAACAGAAGGAGTATTTTGCCGACAGAACTGCTTCTCAATGAGGATCAGTGCACGCTGAAACGTAGTGCCCAACCATGTGGTCACGGCTGAATTGGTTAAGAATTTCAAAATATTACTCGATTGGCATATACGTGAGGTACAACCGGCATTACAGGTCTCGTAACCGCTATACTAGTCTCACAGGTCGTCATCTGCGCATGCCTGGCTGAATTTTGTTTCAGGGTGTTTCTCGGTTAGATGGTGAAGTTAGTGCAGCCGGTAGCTTCACTGAACTGTTCTGTTGTTTAGTTCCATTCACCTTTTCTTTACAATTGTAAACCGTCCAATACAATTTTTCACAAGTCAGCACAGAAACAGAAACGTAAAGATCTTTCTACCTCTTGTAGCAATCTATGAACAAGAAGCACACAAACGGAATCTGGATGGAATGAACAGTTTCAATATATCGTTATACCGTTTAAACTGGCGACCTGTTACTGGCAACCGGCTCCGTGACATCTTCAACAGGCAACCTGCAAAGTAGTCCGAACATTTTACTGCGTAGACTAAGTAGGAGCAACAGACGCATGCAAGCGTATGCGAGAATTTAAAGCAGAACCATGAATCAACATACACATCAAACATTCTGACTAACACATCACACGGTTGGTCGGTAGGAAAAGACGCATACACATACAGGTGAGACACCGCGAGCAGTTGACCAGTGCCCTAGTGCGGTGAAGTTGAGCGATCGTAACATACTACTCATACCACGGCTATTCAGTGGTAGGACCGGAGCATATATCTTGACATCGTACAAGCAGCATGGAAAATGCAGGAAGGAAAAGCAGATTGCAGCATCGCTCATAGTGGTCCCTGCTACTTAATGGAACTGAGCATTGACGTCTGCGACAATCGAAAAGGTCTGGGGCCGAATACCGCGTGCAAATGAGTGGTTTTGTTTCAGGTCTTGTTTAAATGCTTAACCCATGTGTTGGTTTGTCGAATAAACAACCCTTGCGCCATCCGCGTTCTTGGATCACAACACTAGTACCAGACCGTCACGGTAGCGATAGACGTCAATGCTCAGTTCCATTAAGTAGCAGGGACCACTATGAGCGATGCTGCAATCTGCTTTTCCTTCCTGCATT
>JTDE01005170.1:23402-42845 GCA_014338405.1 Paragonimus skrjabini miyazakii
ACGCCTATGGAATTGGCCTTACTTGGCCACTTGGTAACGAAGTGGCCTAAACAAGCAGACAATGATTCAACAAGTAAATGGCCATATTTGGCCACTTTTTCATGATATATATTGACTGACATTTTATTCATTTGGTCGAACTGGTAGTCGGCAATACAGCGTGTTTTTCCGCAATCGTGTTCTTCTTGTATCTGCGCAAGTAGACTGGGTGAAGCCGCATAGCAGGTACTCAGGTCAAGCAGTCAAGTCGTATTAGAACGTTGGCAAGGGAAAAGGCACGTTATGTCAGTTATTGACGTACCAAGCATGGGGTCTTCGCATGAGTCCATTCAGACAGAATACTACTTTGTAATTACTGCTGATGCCATTGAATATATACCCCTTTCCGATCAAAATCACGTGAAAAATGACTAACATTTATCCGCATTCGATGACTGAAGCTCTTATAATCAGGCCCCTCAGTACGGCTTTTTGAGTATCCCGTGTATAGTAGACGTCGAGGCGTTGCCAACACTTTGTAGAATATCCCTGGCAGAACAACCATCTGTTGATATGCGCGGCGGACCATTTCTTTGCCGTTCATGAATACTGCCACTTGCAACGAACTTTTTCGGTAACCATTGAACTGATTTACAGGTAAACGATTGCGTACCCACGTGCCTTGTATTGAACTCCTTAAGTGATCTCCGCCCCAGTTTTCGCTACGGGCCGCATAACAAAAAGTCAGTTCGCTACGTTGTCCAATTATCAGATTGCTGGCATACCAAAAAGCGCGCGATTACCGTCCGGCAAACTGAACCGAGAAAAGTGTGGCCCAACATACCTCAACATAAGAAGACATACAGGTAAACAGACAGACACACAGAACAAACTAGTCACCCAATGGCCAATACGTCCGACATGCCTTCATGGAAAAAGACATCGATTCAAAACCGTCACCGATCATTCACACTTACAGTCTGCTCTGTTACTTTTCGATCGACTATTTAGTAATTTGTACTTCTGATTCGTTCTTGAATGCCGCCTTTTATTATTTAGCGTTTGGTGAAAACATTGTCGTGATACCACAATCCGTTAGGAGATTATCACATTTCTACTTTTACTCACCGATGCACGCTGGTTCCTTGTCCAGTGTTGCCACTCTGAAACGTGTATATGGGTAGCCAGGTGTAATCGATCGTGAACGGTGTTGGGCCGAGCGAGTTGACTGGACATATGCGTACACCCCCATCCTTACCCACCATCACCTAATCTGACTGTTGTTTCAGCGGTGTGTTCTGCCCGTTTGCTCATCCGACTGGGTTTGCAGGACTGTTCATCGGTCTGGGCTCCGGTGGAAATAGAAAAAATTCACATATTCAAACGTGCCACACATACTCGAGCGTATATCGCGGCTGCTCAAGCGAGGCATGACAGCCTGACTAACTCTATTTGTTATGGGCCCTGTCACGGTGCCCTGATCGGGATGAGAAACAGAAGCGTGCACGTGAACGCGTGTGAAATGTGGGGGTGCTTTACCGTCTTATTTGCGATACTGCACTTGAGTACGCCCTGCGTGTTTAATGCTCATGGTTGGGCGCACCCCATGAGTAATCTCATGATTGTACTTGTATGTAGGCAATGAGAAAATATTCTGACCTTCTGTTGGGAAAAGGCACTTTTTCCAAAAAATTCGCATTGTTTGCAAGGAAATTTGATTACTTCATTTTCTGGGAATTTGAACGCCCACCAGAATTCTCGAACATCCGAGAAGTTACGCACGCCTCTGATTGGTCCATTCGGTGACCTAGGCCCAAGGCCGACCCAAACCTATAAATAAAGTTGCTGTAAATCACAATTTTGCCTTTGGGCTGAGCACTAGATGAAATTTGTTTGAAGGCCGCCTTTTTCCTTACTTGTTGGGGGTGTATAAGTTGCGAGAGTTGGAATCCGATATTTGCGCTCTGATTTTCGTACCGTTTTGCAATATCGTTGCGTTCGCTCGTGATAGAGAAACTACTCGCGGTCTTTGCGTTTTTCTTGTCTTTTCCCTATTAAGTGAGGTCGTAACACCTTCGCTCACACTTAACCACAGCTTTTTTACGTTTTCCAAAATGAAACTTTAGATTCCAGTTTTGTTTTTGCCCAGGTTCATCAAAAATATATCTCCCCACCACGACCAGGAGCTGAGCACCGGCCAAGCTTTCATGAGGGAACCGTGTTGACCACAACGCACAAGCGAATTATCTTGTGTGATCGTTCGGTGACAGCCGTTCGTGAGTATCGCCCATGGTGCCTGATGACCTCCAGAGGAGATACAGTTGCAATATTTTTAGTTCCAATGAGAATCGGAACTGAATGAACGGAAACCGACTTATGTCGCCATTTAAACTATATGTCTGGATGTTGTTTCGAACAAATGAATTAATGCTAAAGTGAGGTGGTCTGCTGTTCACTGTTGTCAATTTGCCGTTGTCTGCTATGAGGTAGCGCCGAATGTGTTGACACAGTAGGGTCAGTTGCAGAAATCCTGACATTAGAGAGCTTCTAGTACACGCCGTTCCCCTTCGTTTCTTGCCAGCGCGATTACGTTCGTGGGTTCCGCGTTGACCTCGTGACTTGTGCCTGCATAGTGGTGCTAGAACTACGATCTTGGGTCGGCACATCGCACTACCAACTTATCGTATGCAATCACGTTGTTAGTCAAACGGAATCGTGTGAATCGTAACAGATTGCTCATGCTGTTCCACAAAAGCACCGGGGTTTGTGAACGTATTCGCGCAATACACTTGTGTTCCCCATGAATACCGACGGCAATAGTTCGGATATGGCACAGATATGCAACAGTGTTACTCGCGTTTTTAATTCAATTTTGCGTTTATTTTGGACTCTCAGAAGGTTGCTTTTGTAGAAACTTTGCGCTACAATTGATTGTGAACAGTGAAAAAGCCGTAGTTCCTTTCTGTTGAGTTTAAATAAGCTTCAGTGAACGTCGAAACAATGTTACTCTCAGCAGTTGAAGGGGAGTACTAGGTTTTTTCACTTCGAATTTCAAGGTGGCGTTAGTTGTTACGGACTTCCGATGGATTAGTATTGAGAACAATATCAGGTATACTGTAAACAGCTCAAAAAAGCGAGCAATGAATGTCGTTCTTTCTGTTATCAAAACATTCAAGTAGTTGTGAACGTGTACGTCTAAATAGTTTGTAAAACACTACAAGTATCACTCGTTGTAAAGCTTCTCTTTCGATCGTTAAGCTTAGTCCGAATACTGATCCTCCAACTTGAAAGTAGAATTCGGCTCAAATATTACTACGGCACTATTAAAGGGATACACAAATAATTACGGTAGCCAAGTCTCATTCATTCAAAACGATAGTCTGTTTAAGCAAAATCGATAGGTTCTACACAGATCCGGCAAGATCACAAATGACACGTCACGCAATTAAGTCGGGTAAGGATTGGCTACCCGCGCACCAGACTACCAATAACAACTACTGATGAGGCATTCAACTTGAAATTAAAACAAAAATTAGTTGAGTAAAACGGAAATAGGGTGAGTAGAGTGTAGGGACTAAACGTCATGTCGGTAAATGAAGTAGGGAATGTACGTAAGGGAAACATGTTCTCGTGAGTCACACGCACAGAATATGTCGTTGACGTATCGCTTATACATCGTTGTAGAATGAATAGCTGTTGCTGCTTATAATTTCTAAATAGGCCATAAAAATATCAGCAAGTACTGGCCCCAGTGAACTTCCAATCGCTACGCCATCAATTTGTCAGTAAAATTTACCATTGAATAAAAATTGAATATTCATAGTACACAGGTACAAGAGCTTACGAATTTCAAACAAAGATAGTGTGATGGATATGTTGTGCTCTGCTGTAAAGTCATGAATAATCGATATCACTTCTGTTAACGGAACATTTGTAAAGAATGATTTTACATAATAAGATACCATTATCTTGTTCTTTATTCCGAGATCTCTTATGGAATCAACAAATGAAAATGAGTCTTTTAGATTATGTTCAGCAATCTTCTTACGTAGTGGTTGCAGTACCCGGACGAGCTACTGGACCAGTTTATGGTACGACGAATTAACCATCGGTAGTATGGGTCTTGAAGGTAGGCCAGGTTTGTGAGTTTTCGGTAAGCCATACATTTTGTGTATCTAGGATCCTTTGGGTAAGAGTTCATAGTAAGTTTTCTGATCAATCAAACCGCCCTTTCTTAGGTTCCGGAGACAGTCAGTGACTTCTTTTTCAGTAGATTTAGTGAAATCTTTTTGCTTATCATCCAGCCAGAATTTCGAGCGATCTGCCAGAATTTGTGACATTTTAGCGATATAATCAGTTTTATTCAATATGACCACACCGGAGCCCTTGTCCGGTGGTAAGGTGATAATGCTCGGATCTTTCTTTAACTGCTTACTGGAATGTACGTGCGCTCTACTCAACAGGCAATTTTGTGTGATTGGCATATGTCGGTACTTATGGGTCAAATCAACTAGCTTAACATTGAACTAACTAGCTGCATCATTAGCTGTGGGCTGTAAAGTTTTCACTTGATCATATAAATGCTCAAACTGCGTCTCAACGTGAATATCAAAAATATTGAATGGTGGAATGCAAAACCTGAGACCTACCGAAAGTGCTTCCATTTCAACTCTGTTCAGTGAACATGCCGATAAGTTCCTGACATAACGATTTAGATTAGGAGCGAAGGATGATATCATATCCTCGTTGTAGATCGATAGCTTCTTGCAATGGGATTCTCTGGTTTTCTTTAGTACTGAACAAACGAATAGCGTAAACTTAATGAGGCAGAATGAATTAAGGCTGTCAACCACGGAGGACAGCTGATGGTGAGCTGAGCGCAAGCGAGCCAATTTCAAAGAGGCAGTTTATAAGTAAGATTCCGCAAGTCGCTTGAGATTCTCCGCAGTATGTTTGAGTTTGTTCTTACGCACAAGTTTAAAATACATCCTCGGATATCTATCACACAATATACACTACTTGATGAAGGCCATATTGACACACCCCTTAGCGATTCTACATCTCAAACGTACCACGTCATTAAGTTTAATCATAGTCATTTTAGGGAGGCGAGCACGCAGAAATTTGAAACACACAAGCTTGATCATCAAAACAATTACTTGTAAAAGAATGCTGAGTTAAGGAAACCCCACTAGTGTTCATCACATCAAACGAGTTAGCTCCAACTGTTCTAATTAATTCTGATGGATTAAAGTCGTGTGCAACATGCACTTAAATGTTTCTTAAAATACACAGAGTTGACAGTTGATTACCTTAATAGACTCTCAATAACAAGCAAGTTATGTAAATTTTGGTTAACCCGTCAGCGTTTAAGTTAGTTTACGATGAACAAGTTTGTCATTAGCACACGTATACACACTACAAATGACTTACGTTTTCAATACAACATGTATTTACATCGTTAATGAATAACAGAAAAACGGAGTATCGTGCACATTATCGTCGAATATTACATGTTGAAACAATCATTTAAGGTGGTTACGGGACCGACCTTTAACTTAAGTTCTATGTTTTCTCCCACTTATCTATTTTGTTTTTAGTGTTCTATCACTAAAGTTCACGCTTATGAAGAGCATCCTTTTATGGCTTCAGAAGTTTAAGCCCCTATAGTTAGTATGATGTCAGTGGAACACAATTTTACCAGTTAACTACGAAACGAGAATTTATTATTCAAGTCTGTCGACTTTTTCTTTGACAGGGGGCCTTAGTTTAAGTAAATGAGCTACTAACTACCCAATTTCAGCTTCTGCATACAAATGGTAGAATTTACAGATTCTTTGATCCACTCACGATGTCATTTTGCATTATTTTGATAAAGTCCACCATGTGTGCATTTCGACGCAGCTCACTTAAATAATACTGATCATAAACAATTTCAGTTTCTAAATATCTGGGTTTAGGCTGGGCCCAAACAAGCAGAATCCATGGGAGTTTTTTAAGTGGTCAACCGGTGTACAGTGTTATTACGTAAATACCGTGACCAGCGAGATTGACAGGGGACGGAAGTCATATCAGTCAGACTAACCGGATGATTGGTCAGAAGGAAACGTACACCATATGGCATCTGGTTGGGATTAGTCCTTCAAAGCGACCGAAGCCAAAGGACACATACGCACAACAATCACCAAAAGTGGCTTGCACTGCACCACTTGTGGTTCCATTCACACACCACGTATCCAGTGTTAACCCCAAGGAATAAAACCAGGAGGTGTGTGTCCATCCAACGAATGCCGGTTAACCAATTCATAGGCTAGCTCGAAACTGAAAGCCCTATCTCTGGAGAAATAAACAAAGAGAGAGAGACTCCAATGGTAAAATCTACGCTGAGAAGAAAATTATTGAAAAGATCACGCAAGAAGTGGCTCAATATACAAATACATGTTAGTGCACTCTAGAAAGGATATGGAGTAAAATCGAGTTGCGGGGTTGGACTGGAAGAAAAACAGACGAAACATTCATCGCACAGTACACCGACAATGTCAAAGAAAAGGAAAGAAAGAAGGCCACAGACATCCAGGTTTCTGAAAATGGAGGCGAGTGAGTTTCAAACGACCGTAGTCGTTAGTCGACGTCGACGGTGTACTACGAGTAGGTTGATTACCTACCAATCCCAAACGGCCAGAACAGTCAAAGCTAAACACATCGCAACACCATATAGTCATGTTACCACGACCTATGGCACCGATAGTTCCCATGCATACCGCGTGCTTCCATTCATGGTCCCGCAATTGCCGCTCACTGAATTTGTGAACGCCCGTCTGAATCATATATCTCCAGACTGTCCAGTTCAACGCCAATTCTCCCAACATCTAGAATCAATGTCACAACGCGAAAGAATTATCTGGATAACATCCTGATATCTCTGTTTTCGACCACCAGGATTTCTCTTGCTGATTTCGCTTGCCCGTACAACAGCCGCATTGGGAAACAGTTTTTGCTCATCTGATGGACGTGACTTCACCAAAGAAGCTGATTGAGCATCACTAAGGCTTCTATCTCTTACATATCCGCTCGCCGTACTACCTCAGTGTTCGGAATCATGTCCGACTGCCGTACATACAAGATACGTCTTAGACACTGCAAATTGTTATCCAATTGGTAGAAATCTGTGCAGCTGTTGACAACATCTCCATTGATGCGAATATCAGGCGCACGTGCTGGAACAGCACCTTCGACTGGAGAAAGCTGAACGGAAGAGAATGTCTTGTCTGTGTGTTGATATCCAATCCAGACATCGTTACTGCGGCCACAAAAGCTGTGGCCAGTCGTAGTAGTTCGTTTTAACTGTGTGCGGACAGTGTGTTATCAACTGCAAACAGAAACATGTGCATCGTTTGGGTATGTGGGGATTTGGGGCACTGAAACATCGAATAATCCGGAGACCCCCATCCGTCCGATACTCAAACTCAGTGCCGTCATCCGGCGAATTCTGTAAAACAACTGTTAGCTTGGCAGTCAAATGTGAACTAAATGAGGTTGGGGGTAGGACACAACCCTGCTTCACGCCAGTGACAATGGCAAAATCATCAGACGTCGATCCACACAATTGTACATTCGTCTTCATGCCCACATACAACATTCTAATCAAATTGACAAGCTTACCTGGACATCCAAAATCAACAAGCACCGTTTGCAACGCATCGCGGCTCACGGAATCAAAGACCTCTGTGAAGTCCATGAAGGGGGCATAGAGGGTCTGTTCGCATTCCCAGCACTACTTCTGAATCTGTCGAGCAGCAAACACTAGGTCAATCGTAGTGCGACTCGCCCGGAGTTCACACTGCTCCCCAGGAACAATGGCCTACAGAACGCCCATATTCAGACGGTTAAGAATGAATCTTGCAAGAACCTTAGCTGTGCAACTCAGCAGACTGATGTCCCGATAGCTCTCAGCACACTGCTTGCTATCCATACCCTTAAACAGAAGTACGGTGAGAGAATCATTGTGGAATTTCTTCCTGCTCCCGTATGAACTAGCTGAACCAGCTGGAGCAAAAAGCATTCCAACGTCGGTTGGCCATCCTTCAGTATTTCACCTGGCATTCAATCCTCGCCTGCAGACTTTCCATTGCGCAGTTGTCTAGTCGCTCTTTGCACTTCTGGAAATCCGAGGTGAGAACAAGTGAAGGGTTGATGGCCTGTCGCGGCAGGTTGTTCATGACCATCCAGTCAACGGTAACAGGACGGTTTAGTAGGTTACGAAATAGTTTGCGCCACAATCTCATGATGTTCTCTGGATGGATGCACAGACGGTCGGTGTCCATGTCAACCGGTGCTTTGGTAGGCTGGACGGATGAACCAAAAATTACGGCACGCGAATCATAGAACTGCTTGTGTTGTGGGCGTTCAGTATAGCTCTGCATTTGCTCAACTTGCTTCATTCACCATTCGTCCTTGACTTCGCGAACACGTTCGACCAGTTGACGACGAGTACACCTGAGTGTCGCTCTCTTGTCTTCATTGTTCCCATCTATTGTGGAGGCGAAAAACACCACATTCCTCTCTCGTCTTCGGACCAGTATGGAAGTTTCTGGTGCTCGACACCGATCGTCTCCGTGATCTATTCTGCCGTGATCAATTTTTTCAGCTGTTGCTACACACTTTCGGAGGTGGTCGATACGGAAGCGTCTGGCAGACGGGTGGCAACGGCACATTGAAAAGCAGACCTCGTCTCACAACTTTCCAGTCTTTTGACACCCAACTTCAGTCGTTGTCCGGAGGATCTACAATAAACAAACTTGCGTACATGGATAAACAATTCGGTCCTGACCAACCCATGACCAATGCTACATTCAACATTGCGGATCAATTGCGTGATACGCACTCCGCCAATGTTGCACTGCCGTACAACCACATAATCAAGCAAATGATGGTGACCGCTTCGTGGGTGAGTCCACGTCGTGATGTCGCACGCATCCAGCTGGAATCGGGAGTTTGTGACAGGCATCTCATGAGTAACAGGCGATCACCGTTACCGTTCACTGGACCAATGATGTATTGTTCGAGGACTCTCGGTCAGGCTATCGGGCCGCGCTCAACTCGAGCATTTAAATCACCCAGAACAAACAGTCGGTCACTCATCGATGCCGACCGGCATGTAGCAGACTGCTGATCATTGATCTGGTCATTTGCATCATCAGTGTTATACAAATTAGACCATAAACAATAACACATGTAGCACTCTTCCCGGGACCGAGTCGCAGGCACACTGATTGGATTTCAGGGCTGATGCCGTGCAACTCGTCAGCGACTGCGTAACAGACATCATGCTCCCGATCACCGTCTGCCGGGTAAGTTATCCAGTAAAACATGTATCCAACACCTGCTTCCCGGATCTCTCATTTTGGTCTGAAATAATAGTCTCATACAACACTGCTACGTCGATGCCATACCGGCTCAGCTCCATGACGATTAGTGCGGTTCGGCGTTCCGGCCGTCCCGTGGTACTGCAGTGTGCGCAAATTCCATGTCCCAACACATAGTGTCCAACGTCCCCGGACGTGTCTCAAGTCGGTCCTCGTGTTACTGAGACTCGAGTGAGCATTGTCCTCTCCAGGATTTGTGCTGGTAGGGTAAGGCGGAGGGTTTATCAATACCGTATCTTCGTCTATCCACTCTGATACAAACAGCAAATAGGGCGGACCGATTTATCCTGCATGAGGACCGATGATATGTGGTATTTGGTTCATGCTGTTCTTCCATACATTACGTGGGTTTCGAATACCGTCAGGACACCTAGACCTGAACAATAGAGTGGTTAGGGCCCTCAGCCAAAAATCTTGTGCCGCATGACAGTTGTAACCCTAATAACATAAATCACCAGCAACGACCAGATTGAAATATCTAAGTACCTGCTCGAAAGCCATGTATTTATAAAATCAATACATGTAGGACTACTGCAGAAACAAACAACTCTTACACACACACACAAAACAAGACCAGGCAAAACCAGTATCAAACCGAACCAAAACGCAACGCACCGGCATTATCCACAACGAGCGCAACTTCCATTGTTCTGGCTGCTCCCCTTTGGTCAATCTGACATGGTTGAGCCTGCAAGGACTGATGTACTTATCAGCATAGCCTGCCTGATCGAAACATCACACAAGCCTGACCACTACGTCAAGGTAGCAAAAATTGTCAAGACAATATGTTATACAGTTTTAGACGAACACAATCGGACTAGGTAACGTACTACAGATGTTTTCATCATGCTCTCAATATAAGGCGCTACACTACAGCCGCTGACAGACTGACGATAGTGACATTACACGATTGTATCAAGTATATTAATTTGCTCATCTTTAACTTCTGATATATATCAGGTTTCCGTTATTCTGGCAATGGACAGTCTTATCGAATCGCATACCATTCGAAACTCTTCCATTTTATCGAGAAGGGATGCGGTATCGGTATACCAGCGTACGACAGAGGTTGTGACCAAGAACTGTTCTCATGGGTCTATCGTTCTTCGTTTAGGCTTCTGTACACTGCTTTCACCAGAATTTGGTCGAGCTTCACTATTTTGATGTTCGTGCAATCATCCTCAATTGAAACGAGGGTTGCACTACGTTTTATTTATGGAACTGAGATTACTGTTGAAGCACCACTCGAATCTTACGGTTACTTTTGGTGGACGATAAATTTGAAATACCAGATGGCTGTCAAATATCCGAGCTGGTCTTCTGAAACTGCTCTGCATAAAGCCTGATACCACCAGGGAATTGGTGGCGAATGGTGGACGAATTCAATTAGGCCTCTAAGTCCTCGATTGATGGATCACCTCGACGTCATATTTCTGCATTCTCTGTAGCCTTCTCGAAACGGCGGAAAGCGGCTCCCTCACCACTGAAACTAGTGGTCGGTGTGAACTATTACTTTCCGACCAAAGGTATGAATGATGAACCATTTTGGTGCGAGTTTCACTGCTAGCCTCGCCCTCTCAGTTTATTCCGCTCTGCGGGCAAAAGACTCCCGTTCCGACGATTTATCGGTCTTCCATTTAGTAACACCACTTCTCACAGACCGGCTTCATAGCTATCACATTGAATAGCCAGAGGTGGTGTTCGGTCGCAATAATTAAGTATGGGAACCTCAGTAGTAAATCGTTTTATTTTGTTGATTACTGCCGTAGTTCGTAAGTTCATAAGGTGCTACAGGAGAGAGAAGAATCTTTGTTTATGCGTTCCTACCGCTCTGTTGATTGGTGAAAATTGTGTTGGACAGTTTATAGGTATAGAGAAAAATTGAATGGAATCAAGTAAAAGATCAAGTCAATGAAACTGCTGACTGCAAGCATTTCAGCAACGAACACTGAAACACATGTAGACAACGTTCATTCAGATATGCGCAGTTGATGACTTGTTAGACTGAGTCAGTATAGCGATTGAGAATCTTGTAGTACCGGCTGTCTCTCACGTATATGTCGACCGAATAATATTTTAGAATTCTTAACCGATTCATCTGTGACTGCAGAGTTGTACAATGCGCTCCAATGTAAACAAATCCTAACTGTGAGGTTGTTCTATCTGTAGAGTAACATGCCTGTTCCATTACTCAGTTTCAGCCAGTAACCTCTTAAACGTCCATCCTTAATTAACGGAAGGAGATGTGCTAATTGATAGCCAGGGATATGGAGCATTTTGTAGGTAAGTATTAGGTCTCCGCTGTGGTGTCCGTACTTAACAGAAAATTGACATAATTCTACCAGTATTCCTGGGTAGAGGGCTTTCCCGAGTCCTATAATTCTTCTAGCGATCCGTCATCAAACATTCTCTTCCTTTCAATTCCATTGTGGTCCTCCATGTGCCAACGTACCAATGGGATCTACTATGTCGGATGAGGTTGGAAGGAGTCAGCTCAACTAATTGATCATACCATTTCATCGTGATACTGCCTTCACATCCTCAGCAGCTGATATCGTGATGATAGCCTTCGTCATTTTGGGGTCCACTCTGAGTTCGCTTGACGTTGGCTAATGTCCTTGAAAAGTAATGTTCTTTTCTCGAAACATCACTTTTTCAAGTGACAGACAAATTCCTCGCTAAATGCAACACTTTGGAAGTACTTCAAGGCTTCGGTCATGGTACTCCATAGATTTTCCAAAAATCAACACCTCATTTGTGACAAGCGGGATTCCATTCAGTTTGTCAGAGCGCCTGAATTAAACCCACATGTGTAGACCACAACATGTGTCCCTTGAAAGCTAAGAAGCACAGACTTGGCGGCTATAAATCTGGACTGTGTTAAATCACAGAGTTCATTGGCAAATTATATGTAGTCCCGGGAGAGTGAACTTCGCCAGTGACAATACACCTATGTCTTCTATCTTAATTTATTAAACTATGGCCATCCAATAAGGCCGTATCAGACTTGTGGGACTGAAAGTATTCTGATTGAATTCCTAGACCTGTCATATGTGACCTGTTGAAGCACTAATATGCGTCTGTTTCACTTTTGTCATAAAATGAAACACAAGACAGTCTTAGAAAGTCGCAGTATTTCTGATCAGTGTTCCGACAAAGTCGTTGTAAAAGTCTAATGAAAACGTTGACACAACCCAACTTCTTCAAGTTGGACAGCCTTATCGTGTGCCTTTCTTGTCAATAGCTCCTATGACTCATCTTCATGGAGTTTGAATTTGGTGAACTATCCTGTACGTACTACGTGTGGTCACATTGTAATCGTTTTTGGCGTGTTTGTGTGCTTACAGCATTTGGAGTTATAGGTCGCCTTTCAGAGAATGAATCACGTCTTGCTAAACCAACAAATGATAGTGACTCTGTTTTCTTATCTAAGGTATACGAGGCTGTAACTACCCATTTGGCTTTGGACAGTTAACAAGACTAACTAGTCGTAGTACCAGTGGGTAGGTTAGACACTCCATCAGGTTTTACAATAAATTCTTATTATGAACGTTTTGGGTCACCTACTTCATTTCCAAACTGGGAGGCTTTCGAGTGGTGTTGGCGTTTCTATTTTCTATGCTAGCATATCGTGTGTTGACAGATTAATCTTTGACCACCTAACAGTAAAAGTCACCTGGTACCACTTTATAGACAGTTATACGTATTCCGTCGAATTTCACTTTAATCACCGACTTACAGAGTAAGTAGGCAACAGTTTTGCTTAGCACATACTGGACAGGGTTTTCGTGCCGTCGTTGTATGCTAACGAACGCCAGCATAAAACTAAACACAATTAATGACCAGTGGTTTGAAAGCAATGAAACTGAAAAGCTGAAACGTACCAAACACTAATCTCAGAAAAGATCAAGCGAACAGCAATCACTCACGTTTATTGGATGCAAGCTGATTTGGAGTTAGGATGAGAATAGACTGGCAAACAGATAGTGCATAAGTTAAATCACTCTACTCTGTGGATCCGAGGAGAGCGAAAACCGAAGTGTCTATGATGAGTTCTGGCTTTCCATGACCTAGATATCGTAAACACACAACTGCACAGTTTCGTGATTATGTTCCTATGGAATTAACCAATCCGCCGAAATATTATGCAGTAACAACTAAATATGCCTTATTGTAACCTATCGGGTAGTATCATCTCAAAACATTTTTACCTACTGGACAGGCGCGTTGATTCGCAAGCCTCTGGTTAGAAAACTGGAAAATACGTAGACATAGTCAGTCATATTCGAGCGACAGTTGGCTTGGTGCTGTGCTGTCTCCACAAGCTGACTGGTGGGTTCGTGAGTAGGATCTTCGAAAAATTGAAGCGGTATTTAAGGCTGTTTACATTACGCAATAGGTTTATCGACAAAGCGTTTAAAAACATACCATTGGATTAAGACAGTCGACGTGGACGGCTAGCGTCAGTTAATCGGCCCAGACTTAACATGTTAACGGCACGGCTGTTGCTCGTAACTCGCTGCAATTTTACATGTCCAGTGACCATATGTTCATCCAGTCAGGGTGAATGAAACAAACTGTCACCAATCATTGTGCAATTCGCTGTACCTATCGATTACATGACCCACGCGAAAACATCAGCTGCATTCTGGTGATGTAATCGGCAGTTTTTAGCGTTCACCGTCTGACACAGCGAAATCACAGAAACGTTCGTAGATAGTGTCAACAACAGGACTCCCCTGACGTAACCTCAGCTGTAGAAAAATCACCACCTCGCATAGTCAACTTCTGAACCTTATAAGTGACCACGCGTTGTGCGGGCGCAGGTATACGACGTATACCTGGTTGAACATTTGGCTGTTCCAATAGCCATGGCCTGCCATCGTTGGAACAATTGACGCGGCACCCCAATAACCATGTCTGTTGTCCGCAAACGACATTAGACTCATACTGTATTAGGTTCCACACAATCCTGACGCGAAAACAATTTCATATATCTTGTGTTTTATTTAGCCTGAAGGTGACATGCCG
Source organism: Paragonimus skrjabini miyazakii (assembly GCA_014338405.1). Taxonomy (NCBI): domain Eukaryota; kingdom Metazoa; phylum Platyhelminthes; class Trematoda; order Plagiorchiida; family Troglotrematidae; genus Paragonimus; species Paragonimus skrjabini miyazakii. Next base: position 37,838 of record JTDE01005170.1, read on the forward strand.
AAAAAAGGCTTGTTCGTCACGTTTTGACTTCGGATAAAATCTCCACTTATATTTAAACACGTTTATTATTATTGGTCGATGGCTTGCTTAGTCGTGTTAGATTAGGTGACATCTGCCTTATGTTGGTAATGTTGATTTGTGACCGAAGGATTCTGCCCATTTTTCAAGCTGTTCATCGTGATCTGACTGACTGCGTTGTGCCGTTCATAGTACTTGACCTCAGAAAATTACCACATCGCTGTTCATTCATCAGGTTGCCAGAATATTAGTGGATGTGACTGCCTTCTGATTGGCTATCTTTGTGTACTCTAATCAACCATCCGTTTCAGTCATCGGTACATCTCTCTTACTGCTGGTCCATCAGTAATGTTCATTCAGTATCTTCTATCAAAGCTAGTATGAATAACCTCTGGTGAATCTCGTATGTCCCCAATCGAACCCGTTTCCTTTAGGTAATGCCGCTTCATATGAGCCTGGCTTCGGTTATGCACACTCGTGCATACTATAACGTCGTACTCCCCCCTCCTTCTCATCTTTCAGCAATACCTTTCCTCCAGGGTTTATTAATCTAAGGTACGGGCTACAGTCACGCTCTTGGCTCAGTCGTAAATGGGATAACTTTCTTCTCTCACAATCACGACAACACTTCTGTTAGAATACTTGTTTCCGCAGGTGAACGTGCAGTGGGGTTAGTGAATTTGCTTCTTTTGGTGTAGAGCTGTTGTTATGGAATGTATCGTTCTAGTTCTTCTACTAAATAAACGTTATACTGGACCAGTTTCAACCTTCTGGGACAGCTTGTTTATTATATCTGCCAGTATAGGACAGGAACCTCTTACGTGCTCCTGGTAATGCATACCGATCACCTCGTTTAGTTGAACGACGTCTATGTCCTTCGATTCGAACACTCGTGGTACTGAATGACAAATCGATTCAAGAACCCTTCTTTTGACTTCGCTTACAACGTCGAAACCCGAATTTCGCAATATTCCGTAATGAGTAAATAAGTCCTGTAGCCTACTCGCGGCGGGTTGCGTGTCAGTTGTGTCTGGCGGAACAGTCTCAGAGAGGTCATTGCAATACATCATGCTATCAGGTGGTATTTTTATCGTGAATAATCATATTGGTCATTACTTCCTGTCAAGTGGTTCCTGATACTGTGTGTATCTGCATTCATCATTTTATTTGTTTGGTGTCAAACCTTCGGCAAACCAGACGGTTAATTGTGATCAAATACTGACTAGGCATACTAAGCCAGAACAACGAGTATGGGGTATTTTTGATACCATTACTTCCATCTAACTGTGCATAATAAATGTATTTCAGTTTAGAAATTTGCAGTGTCTTTGAAGACAAATCCCTGTTTCTCTTAAAAATTGGTACATCCTGAACATTTGATCTATTTCGAGTATTAAAACTTGATTGTTCCTTTAGTGAAGACTTTCTTTCTTCAGGCTGTTTGTATGGGAGTACATTCTGATGTACGATGCAGTTTGTGCCTTCTACCATATGACGTTTCATCAGCTAGTGATCTCAGCGACAGCAAGTCGTGCAAAACAACCGACGTTAAATTGTAGCTAAACTCCGTCGATGTCTTGGTGATAGGCTGTCAAAAGAATGTCAACAGTGTTTGTTCTTCATCATAGTTGATGAATATCCTTTACACCTTATTTTGCAGTCAAATAAGCAGTCGTTGTCGAAGTCGAAGTTGTGCACCATATACACTGAGAACTTGTGAACCGCGGATAGTATGGTTCCCCTTCCGAAACAGCAACCATTGAAATCTTTAACTTTGTTAAATGATGTGAACGTCAGTATGTCCGTGATCAATTTTGAGTCTCTAGCGGCTAATATCTTACGCTTTACCACCAGACCCCACTTTGCTGGTCAAGTTTTCAGCTGGTAACTTTATATCTGTCACTCATGTTAAAAACGGCTCAAGTTATTGTCTATCCTGTTTAGCTGACCGACTGCCTTCACGCCATTCGGAACAGACATCTCTTTGATTGCCTTTGTTCGTTTTGTGTAGCATATTTTAACGACAAAAAATACTTCCGAATTATGAATCTCTACTCTCTTACGCTTCAGGTGAAATCTCTTCAATGAACAGCACTGGATAAATCGGCGAGGGTTTGTTTGTAACTTTGCGATACCATATCTTAGAGTAGCGCGTCGTCCGTTATGCAGATAACACCAAGTAAATCGTCAAACCTCTTAAACAACTGTTTTCGAAACGCTCGGTTCTATACTAAACAGCAGACTTCGCCGAACCTACTGCCCAGAGAAAGAGCTATACATTTTAGCCAACTCGATTCAACGTCCAACACTTGTCAAAAGTCTGAAGGCAGTTTTCTTGAATTAACTTGTCATTAAAAGTTCCAGCAGTGTCATTCAGTGCCCGGACGCATTAGCTTCTCTTCAAAGCAAAGCACATAAAGTTTTAAATCTATGGATGCCAGTGTACAGTCTGTTACCTTTTTAGTCAAAACAGAGAGAAGACACATATCACGAGATGTTAACATCTCGATTTACTCTCATCAGTCGCCAACGTAAAACTAGCAATTTTTTATACAGACTGCGCATAGCAACAACAATTGAACGAACCAACCACATAGTTCTGACCTTTCACCTTCTAATAGTTCAATCAATTCCACGGCAAGGAGATTGACTGCCTCAGCGCCTTCTGCGCACACAAAACTGGCCGATGTTGTTTGATGAGCATTGCCTCGCTGATCGCTAACAGTTTCGGGTTGCGATTATGTAACAATATCTTGAACGATTTAACAGGGTCAACTAGGTGACCGGTTGCTAAAATGTGTTTGGCGATCGATGAAGCTTGGGCCTTCGAGCTTGTTACCGTCAGTAGGTCGTTTTTTGAGATTGCCATTGATAACCACTTAGGAATGTGCTCAGCTATACGTTGATGCAAACGCCGATCTGTCCTGCTTATGTCTTCTCTCTGTTTTGACTAAATGGATTAAGGGAACTCAGTGTTTTAAATGTTACCCTTTTGCTCTCTTGTTACATACTACTCTTCATACTGGTTACGTTCATTGTACATATAAACTACTTGTCCATAGTTTGAATCAATACACACTTTGTCCTCGCGCGCCTCGGCTTCTGCTTAAACTTGGTTGTTGTTGCCAGGAGTAAACGGTCGATTTTCGTACGCTGGAAGAAGGGAATTTGCCAGAATTTCTGTTATTCAAAAGGACCGTTCTTCCAACATGCAGCGGACTTAGTGTGGTGGAATTTGTCGTGAACAGTTACCGTAGATTGTTTTGTAACGCTGTCGATTCACTTCTTGGTTTCACTGCACCAGTAAATCGCAGCATTTCTTACTAGCTGATGCAGTCTGGATGTCCCACTCGATCGGCTGTTCATCTTCAGTGACAATGTAGAGTAACAGCAAACACTTCACTTCTTTGACGAACTTCTCTCATAAACGAAACGGAAATTTCCTATCCAGTAATATAAGTATCGTGTGTCGCGTCTGGCAAAAGATGCGCATAACCACTGAATTCGCCCAATTCAGCTTTAATGACATGTAAGCATGTACATGGTGATTTGATAAATACAAGCAGCTGAACCAAAGTGAACATATCCTAACAATTGGTCATCGCACAGTCTGAAAAATGACACCAGGTTTTCCTTAGTAAGGACAACTTTCGTTGCTCCGTTTGTTTAGGTTCATCATATCTTTTGGGATCACATCTTTCTATTATAGTCAGGATGCAGTCCTCTCTCCAAGGTCAACCAAGTTATAATTAACCACGGCCTGATCACAAAACTAATCAATAGGATGTTGTCAGTATCGTTTGAGCCAAGTTAGAAATTCACTGCCTAAGCGTTGACGATCAGGTTGTGTGTGATTTATCCTGGTGCGTTGATAACAGAACGCATGACTACATACCTATCCGCCGGGAACGCATCTACCAGGTAGGCGTGAATACGAAGTAGAAGTCCACAAATGTGCTAGTCAGAGAAACGAACGGATGCGCACGGCCTGATTGACCGAAGCATGCATAGCCACCTGGTGACTAAGCCCGGCTTGTCTGTTGTTGACCCATACTCCACATTCTCTGCGTACTGGGCGCGTGCATGCGCAACGCTCTCCTTTCTGCGTGACATAGTGAGCCGGAAGCCATTATTTTGCATGCCGGAGGGTGCTCTCAAACTGGCAGAGGATCGGGGGGCGGAAAACCAATCAGCTCATCCATTAGATCTGATGGGATTATGGGCAAGCTCAGACAATGAATAAGAGGTACATGGTTCATCCAGATCCGATAGGATTCTTGTTTAGGTAAACAGCCGCGATCCAACTGGCAGCAGCAATCAGGACGCACTGGTATTGTACTCTCGTGTCTTGGTAAACGATACGTTCGATAGGATTAACCAGTGATTGATAAGTAGTTTGACAGATTTGATAAGTTGGAAGACTCTATTGCGGAAAATTTGAACTTCGGCTGGATTCGAACAAGCGACAGAAACGGCATGTCCAAATGCGGAGAGCGCTCTACCAGCTGAGCTACGAAGCCACGCCGTGTAAAGAGTTTGAACTGTAAAACGCATCGATACAAAGTCAACCAGGGATTCGCAGAAAACTACGGCCAATCAGTGTCGACAACGCGAGCAGAATGGTAAGTTAGCGCGGGGACCAATCAGGATAGCACGTTGCTCCAGCATCGGATTTCGTTATAACGAACATCCGGTTAAAACAAGTTGTTTAAGTGCATCACGCGGTAAAACAAACGAGCTACAAGCGGAGTGGAGCTGACCAATGGAAAAGCTGAAGCGTCAACACCAACTGTATTTCTTCATTTTACTGATGCTTCTTGTCTACAAAATAACCAATAAAACTCAATAAACCGAGATTTGCTTTGTGCCACGAAGACTGGTTTTGCTTTCATTCCGGGAGGCAGCGATTTTTCAACGCCCCAGAAGCTCAAAATTCTCACATTTGAACCCCGTTACCCACCCAACCAACTGTGTCATATAAAATCTACAA
>JTDE01005171.1:8975-39719 GCA_014338405.1 Paragonimus skrjabini miyazakii
GAATTAAAATTTTGTTCGTTACACATTTCACTGAGTAAGACTGAGGTTATGCTGTCACCCCCATAGTGGACGAAATAATTACTGTGCTTTATTCAAATGATTGGCAGTGTCTAGTTGAAATCACGTTGGCCTTTCACCCCCTCTAATGCCGATCCACATGAGGTGTGAAATGTCGTCACATTTTCATTCTCCGTAGAATGCAACACTTTCCTTGATTATTGACGTGAGACATTTAGAATCCAGGTTAGGAATCAAGTTAGAGTTGTCTCAGAGGAGGACTTACGATCATATCTCAGTCATATTTGCGTCCCATTTTTAATTAACTGTGAATGAAAGGCTTTCACAAGGTTTAGTAACCAGTACTTGTCTACGTTGATTGTCTTATGATTGCGGAATTTACTATAAGATTGTGGGTCTTCCTGTACTCATGTCGTATAGCATATAGTGGAATAATAACAGCTCGTTTATCCCTCAACCACATACTTATTGCGAGCTGGTTAAATATAAAGACTTGGTGAGTAACGGGTAAAGTTGCCAATAGGTCGAGATCTATTGACCAACAGGTGAGCAAGCAAATAACCCGCTCAAGAAGCTTTTTCGGTTGTAGGAGCGTTTAACATTGTCTGATCGACGCAGCCTCACTGCATGAGGGCAAACTCGAGTTGGTACTACGTAATAACGGAATAATCCAGTTATCTGGCTCATCACAATGACCTGTTGGTTGAAGATGCTCAGCGATTGCTGAGATCAGGTTGTCGCTCCTTCATCTTTGTCCACTCGAGTGCATGCTTGACTTACCCAACCATTACGGCCTTGCACCATCGCAAGCTTTCGGTCGTTCTTTCTAAATAAGTATTGCTAGAACTACACACGAAGCGTTAGGTAACATGAGCTCTAAAATGGTGCTTTTTACACCACCCTTGTAAGACCCAGTTGTCCGGATGAAATGGGCTTACATGGCTCGGCAAATTGCTGAATGCAGCCCAGCGCACAACGGTAGTGGCCGAAAGTTTTTAGTTTATCATCTTCTTGCTTTCTTGGAACATATAAACAACAACATATAAACATATAAACAACATACCACACAAAAATCACTACCTTCAGTCGGTGTATCGCTGGTTGCATCTAGTGTCAGACAGCTTAGCCCATTGGGTCGACGCATAATCACTGAGTTTGTATACGGTGTGCTACGAAGAGTTCTGAAGGGAGCGCGATTTATCTATGTTTGAGCTAGTATCGTGCACAGTATCACAAAATCAGGCAGGCAGTGAGACAACAGAAGAGGTATGTCAGGGAGTAGATTAGATACGTGTGTTGTACTGACTAGATCAGAGGAGACTATGTGTAAATACAACATTTGTAAATGTCAGAATTTACAAGTTTTCCACATAATCTGTTCAACTAATAATTATCTTAAAAACTAATTGAATCGGTTCTCAAGTTCTTAGTCCAACGATTATGGCTATCAGTGTCAAAACAAGGTCGTGTCTTTTGAATCTTTGTAAAATAGTTTTAAAAGTGTGACCGGTAAATTTGATCCATGTGAGTAAGACAAATATTACTATACACTACGAGTGACAACCTTCGTGCAACCATATAAGCTAACCCAAATTTGGCAAAATATTACCCGGAAACAATCCTGCTTTATCATATTTAGACATTTGAAGAGTTGTGTGCCAACGCAAATTAAACTGCGTATTATGGTTCCATAAGAGTTCATATTACCTAGTAGAATGTTAACTAGGCGGTCAGCTTTGAGTGACCTCATTCAGTCCGTAACTGTTCCTAATTGCCCAAGAATATTAATGGACTTTTGTGGTTAGACGTCTGCGCGTAGTTTTGTGACGAAGATTTATAGTGTACATTAGACAAAGTCCACCAAACAATTCACTGGTTCGGTTTGAAAGACGTTTGTAATATTTCACGATTGTGACTAACCTGCACAAAAATGTAGACACAATCCACTTCAAGTTGCTCTGTGGTATATTGGCCGTCGTGTGACAAAATCCCTGGAAACGACACACATTCGATCCCTGTCAAAGATGTATGAAGAATTATGACTCAACTTAGACATGAAGCTGTTTGAAATGATTAAACTTAATGGAAAAAAACAGAACATCACCAGCGTACCTTTTATAGATGTTGCTAACTGCTACACGTTTGGTAGTCGTGCTGCTATAATTTAAACAAAAGTAGCAAACACCCCTTGATTTCCCATAATTACGTTAAATTTCCAGTTTATTTCCAAGTCAACAAGAGGCTGGTAGTGCGCCAAACGGGCGATGTGAGCAATTACTGTGGTGTTTATCTGGGTCTGTTGATCCGTCTAGCCTTCGCAGTCAATAATTTCCTGCTGGAGAAGGTCGATTTAACCTGTCAACTGTATGGTCAGGCGATCTTCATCCGGTTGTGTTGCTGTCATTCAGCACTGTGGAAGTTAACAACTAGAAGATTGCTATGTGCAAATCCTTTCCACGTCCAGGACTAGAACTCCAGTCAAACTTTCATGAGGTAACGGTGTTTGTCACTCTTCCATTGACTTCATATTAGACAAGACTTAATCATCTTGTGTAATTTTTGAACCCAACAATATACCAAAAAGTTAATGATTTCTGTGAGTTCAGCTTGGACAAATGTCCTGGTAGATGAGTCATTGATTGGAGTTAACAGGACAGTTACTTTCTCCCCTCGAGGCGATGACCAGTCTGAGCATTACTCACCGTAATCAGAAACATCAGCGACGACACTGAGTGTCAAAGTTTTCGACCTCAAAAGCCTTAATTGTAAGCAATTAATATTGTGAGACTAAACTGTTTGCACCCTTTAAGTGATTTGAACTTAAGCTGTACGGAAGAAAAAACCGCCATATTTATTGTTAAAAAAGTTTACATATTCATTGAGAAATTACAAGTATGCTGCACTGTCTATCTCTAGCATTTTTAGGATAAGCTTTGATTTTGGAATAACATTAGACTTCCGACTGAACAATACCAACTATATGCAAATTATCTTCAATCAGTTTCCAAAACTTCTTAATAATCTCGCATGTTACTCTGTCTGTTTCAACGGACTACCAACGTCTACAATGAATTGTGGATAATACATTATCAATCTCTCTGATAAATGCACCAGAACACATCAGGAAACCACTTGTACAGTTTCATAAAGTAATATGGCGGTTAAATTTTATTGATGAATATTCATCGAGCTGTGGTAGTCCGTCATCGAGTTTCATGCAGGAAAATAGCATTTTTGGGCGTTACTTTACTGTATCTGGATGTATTTCATCAACCTTGTTTACTGATAATCATATTGCAATCACTGATATATCCTTTCTTGATTCATGCCACTAGATCTGGCAACACGTTGCCTTTTTTACAAATAAATGAAACCGATTCTCTCCAGGCTAATGTTGAAAACCACCAACTCATCACCAACGAGTAACTTGGCATTTGTGTGCGATGGTTGCTGGCGATGTTTGGATAAAAGCTGTAGACGCAAGATTGGCAATCGACACGGTTTATCTTGAATTTTTCAAAGCTTTTGATAAGGTAGATCATTCTTTCCTACAGATGAAACTGAAAGTTAAATCCTCGATGAACGTCTCCACATGCAGCTGGTGGATTATCTGACTGAACGTACGTTCACCGCCATGGTGAATATACAGCTGTCAAAGTGGTTTCCAGCCAACAGCGACGTTTCACAAAGATCAATCTTAGGACACCTGTCATTCATCCTTGTCGTTTTTAAACTATCCAGTATAATCAAATCACCAATGTTGTTCTAGGCCGATATCTCAAAACCCTGGTGTGTTCGAGAGTATTCGGAAGATACCGTGACCTTCCAGAAAGAGTTGAACTGTCTAAACCAATAGTCCGTAGAAAATAAAAAGTAATTTACAGAACTTCAAGAATATGCTCCACAGGATAAATTACAAGTTGAACAAACAGTGCTGTACGAAACGCTTTGTGCTAGCAATTCCCCAGAACTTTTCACCCGGAACTAAGTAAACTTACCCTTGCGGAAAAATCAGCTGTGGAAATACCTAAAAACAGATGTCTACATCAAAAACCCCTTCAACGGTGATAGTCTGATGAACGTTTTTTGGAAGGATGATCAGCGCCGCGTTGAAACATGTGTATTATGCACCAAAACTCGTCCTACTCTCACAAACGACTGGGTTACCTCTACCCTTGGTCAAAAAGCAAAGTTCTATGTTGTCTGTCAGTTAGCATTTCTGTTTTCCCGCTGTTGCGGATACACATACGTTAGTAGAACTGAAAGAAGGCTTTAAACCAAGGCCATGGAGAACATTCTAATGTGGCTGAGAATTGCAATAACTCACCCCCTAGTTTGTGACAACCAGCGAGGACAAAACGCCGCTTCATCCATTGCAAGGCACTTATCGACCACAGGTCACAGTCAATATCACATCTTCGTTTAAGGTCTTGAACGCACATAGTTCTCAAATTCTTAGGTATGTCGAGGCATTGATGATCACCCGTCGGCAGCTGGTTCTATGCGTACAGAAACAATTGACTGATAACTTTTGTTTGCCACGGGTTTAACCGTGGATACCATTCACTATCCAATCCGATTTGTACTTTTATCTGTCCTATTTGTCTTGTTTTGTTTTCTTGCTAGTCACATGTTTATGATTGACAAGAGTGTCCGAAATGAAATCATATAGTAATTTGTACCTTCTATAAAGGCTGCTAAAAAGTCTCAATTTTTCGAAGTTATGGGAAGAATTTGTGGAACCTTACAACCCGAAACATCTCCCACTGTTTGCTCCCATACTCCGCCCACACCTGGAAACGAACATGCAAGCCTGTCGTCCTTAACTTCAGAAAGGTTCCCCACTTATCGAAAGGGTTTGGAGACGGGCCAATTGAAGAATTTTACAGCTCAGTAAAACCCTCAACACGGAAAAACTGGCAAAATTAGGTCGATTCTCAGTGAATTACAGACATCTCAGAGGAAACCTGATTCCTACCTACAAAATTCCTTACAACCCGGGTCATTCGTTAGCATATCTCCTCCCACTAAATGAGGATGACCATTTAGCAGGTCACTCGCCGAAACTGAATAATGCGACAGACAAATGACTTGGTAGACAGAACTACTTCATCGTCAGTCTTTTCACATTAGAGCGCATTACCCAACTGTGTAATCATGGCTGAATCGGTTAACAGTTTTACAATATTTTACGATCAGCACATACGTGAAAGACAACCGGCATTACATGTTTCCCAATCGCTTTACTAACTAATGTCATCAACTGCGTATGTCTGATTGAATGTTGTTTCAGTGTGTTTCAGTTGCCGATTGCTGACATGATTGTGGCCAGTAGCTCTATTGAATTTATCTTTCATTTAGTTCCGTTTACTTTTAGTTTACGCCTATAAACCGTCTAAAAAAAATTTTCGCCGACCAGCACACGGACATGAACGTGCAAGCAATGATCATTCTCCCTCCTGTAACTACCTATGACCCCATGAACCTATAAACAGTTGATGTCTTTTCGCAAACCCGCGAACTATTTGGACGAACCCAGTGAGTTTTCAAGACCACGTGACCAATTTGGCAGTCTTTTCATATTTGTGCATGGATGCAAATATCCAGAAAGTAAGAATGCCTCTTCGTTTAAGGTGTGGAAAGTAAGACTTAGTTTTACCTGAAAGTTTCAAGGTTCGCTACAGAAGATCATAACTGGCAAGGCTGCCCATATTTTTTAATAACTGTCCAATAGGAATCAGTTCGCACACTGCTCACTTAATGTTCAGGTACATAAGTCGCCAAGGCGTCAAGGTTATGCACACGAATTTGTCATCAATGCGATGAGGCTCTTTTTGTCCTTCTTCTGAATAACCAGCCAGCTACATACGCATATGTACAAAATTCTCATGACGAAGAACCAGTAGATAGATATCTGCAGACGCTAAACAAGCTGAAAATTGATTGATTTCATTTCGAGAGGTGACAGCGTAATTATATTCACTAGCTTTTCTCTATGTTTAAACCATTAGAATTCAGTACAACCAAAAATAGCAACTGGTTTGATTGCGGTCCCTTTCATACGCTATTCCACCCCATGAATAAACCACTCTGACTGACTGGGTTCGTGATGCAACAAACCTAATAGCTGTTTTCACCTGCTTACCACTCACAAATAGTGTCATACTATATACTATCTATTGTCCTGCGAAAGATCCGATAGTTAGGACGTACGGAGAGAATGCTTCTCTTACTCACAATCACCTCTCACTTGATTTCGCTTTCTCTGAGTACCACACGTCCACTGAAGTTAAATGAAGCCGGACTAACTATATAGAGTAGTAGGTGTGAGATTCTAGGACCAATAAATCATCCCTTCTTAAATGTCACTTGATGGCCCAAATTAGGTAGTTCACCCGGCAGAACTGACAGACTGAATTATTCATCCCATCCTCATCGTCAACCTCAGTGATCAATCAGTTATCCACTGTCGTGGTCACGTGGTCTCATGGACCACTAAAGAATGTGTGGTGAGTCACTTCCATGGTATGAAATGAACTTTGCTCGGCCTCAACCAGCAACAGGCACGAAAAATCGAACAAGAAGTTTCCAATTAAGTGAGCAATATTTCTGAAACGAGAATGGGTATTGGGCAGTGGATGAATTCCGGAGCGTCAATGAGGACGAGTGAGTGATTCGTCTAATAGAAATAATGGCATTAGTAGCTTGTTATGCACAACTCCAACTTGTTTACATCTAGTCAGACAAGTTCTACGTGGAACAAAGACCTGTAACTTAACTTACAGTTATCATTTCTATCAGACTTTTATGGTTGTGGATGACATGTGAGGAGTATGTGTGAAAATCAGGGTGTCTCACAAATAACTACATATCACACAAATGATCGTGCTGATTTGGCTAATGGTACAGTGGGTAAAATGTTTGTGTTCGTACAAAAAGAATATGGATACTTTTTTATTCTTTCTTATATAACATGAAATTGGTAACGGAAACAAAGATTGGACTGATATACAGTTCCCTTGATAATCAACAAGATCCAGAAACTGCGGTACATAAGTATGTGCTATTTGAGGATCAGTGGCTTCACTGGTTGCAGGAGGATTCATTAGGAAATTCGAACAAACCAACTCCGTTATCGAACAGCATAACATTTTAAGGACACACTTACGTCTTGGTGATGATGTCTTTTAATGTATTCAAAACTATCCAATGAAATAACTGGAAAAACGAAGTAGCGGACGCTGTCGCTTTCTGAAGTTTGATTATCAGACTGATTCCAACACACCAAACATGTGAATAATCATAACGGCACGCAGGCGTAACAAACGGCGCTGACAACGCAGCAGCACGCCCTGTTACACAATTCGAATTCAACCGGTGCGCGGTTGCTGGTTTTGACCGCACGTTACAGCACCATTCAACTACAGTCAGGTGCTTCTGATAACCAACTCTTAAGTAAAACCCAAATGAACTGGACAGCCAGTATTTTTACTAACTGCCTTAAGGCAGCAAAGTCTGAATAATCTCATTTACCTTGCTGATGTGCGCTAAACACGCACACTAAAGTCGCCCGATAGATCAGCAAATTACCAATGCCGAACGGGGTGTGGCGGAGATTTAATAATATGATTAGCCTTTCACATCGTCGGTATGACAGACAGGTAAAACACTAAGAAAGTTCACACCCTCACTTCAATCGAGTTGCAGATGCATGTGCATGATTGGGGATGGTATTTCGTAGTTCACCTATCATCAGTAGATTAATGTGATCAACGACTGTGACACGGACACGGTGCTTCCGAATGCCTTCCACCACTTGACCGATCTAGCAGAAGGTGTAACCAGTGCCCGTTTCTCGGAGCTTACCCTTGTCCACGAGCCTTGTCTCACTCACGGCTGAAACATAATTGCCGTAGCGGCTCAGTTCCATCATGATCAGCAATTTCAGCGATTTTAGCGATTTGTTCACGGGTTCGAGGTTGGAGGCCAAAGTCACCTGGATCCAGTCAGTTTGTCCGTTTCGATGTCAGCGATTTTCTGTTGACCTAAAAGGCAGTCATTGAAAAAGGGGTGTAGCACTGCTCTAGGGGTTTATAGGGAATACCGAGAACAGTGTAAAATACTAAGTTAGCAAAACAGAGTGAAATACTAATCCAGCAACTTCTTAAGTGAGTGGGAATCTAATCAACCTTTGAAGCAGCCCCTAGAAGAACAGCTAACAACCTCCAGTTGAAAGTCGTTCCAGTGGTTGATAACCCTGTAAAAGAAGAACTGTTGCCTAAGGAAGGTCCGGGGTCCAAGCTTATAGAGCTCCTTGTCGTGTGTGGTAAAGAACTGGTGCACGAGTCCTGTGCGGAATAAAAAGTACGTAAGGATTAAGTCGCCGCAGAGTCTTCAAAATTCAAGTGGAAAAAGATCGAGAATTTCAAGACGAGACTCGTAAGAGAAATGCCGCAAGCCAATGACCATTTTGTGGCTACTCGTTGGACACGCTCTATAGCGAGTATGTCCTTCTTCAAGCCGGTGTATACGACTTGATTTGCGTACTCAAGCAATGGTCTTATAAAGACCCCGTAGAGCGATTGAAAAGCATGCCAGTCTATTCGAGAAAAGGCTCTTTTTATCATCCCAAGAGTCCCAAATCCCTTTTTGGCGGCCATCTGGTGGTGATAAGAAAAGGATAAACTAGTCGACAGCCAAATCCCTAGGTATGGCGTCCTATCTCTAGTACTGCGTCGATTCAGCAGCGTACTCACATTTGGTATTACAAAGGACCGCGTCCAGCCTTCACAGGCATCTGTAAGAGTGGTTTGAGATTCTACAACTATGCCCCTCATTGAGCAATTTGGCATGTAAAACAAAAAGAAACTCACATAGACACAGGTACCATTGTACATTAGCCAACCTGTCGCTGATCAACAAGGTCTGCAGTACGCACAGCATAGTTTCGGTTTGTTACAGTTGGCTGTCCTGCCTAATGTAGTCGTTTATTTTTCCGTTTTTATTTTGAAAGCGTAGAAACGTAACTGGCGGTCGATGAGAACAGTAGTTTACCTTTTGTCAACATACATCTGCTATGTTCTGAGGTTGCGGTGCACACGGATGAATTACTGGACCAAAATGGGAATTGTGCACTGGTACGACTGTTTAGTTGTCGGCCCGTTCTGTCTAGGTAAATGATATGAAATAGGGAGAAAATTCGTGAGTGACGTAAGATTTGGCATTGCACCGTAGTCTTATGTTCAGTGGCAGACCTGCCGTATGCACGGCATAAGCAGAATGATCGTTTCGGTTGCACTGAATGTATTTCAAGGTTGTTGAGACACCAAGGTTCAAATGAAGTAATACTATCCACCTCAGTGATAAACTGGGAGATCGAATTTCGTTTTCGAAACAGCGGAAATTGTCAAAACAACTGGCTTTCGGTTTTGGAATTTCTTTACAAAACTAATGCATAACCATTTCCCATTGGCATTCCTTCTACTGTTGACATCTTAACCAATGGTTCTTTGTAACAGCTTCTTCTAGCTCGACTAGAAGAAAAAGAACATCCCTATATTTCGTGGCCTTCGCTTTCTAAAAGCAAAATTCCACTATAATAAAAACATCTGCAATAGAATCCGTCATGATTATGAGTACAAAGCGTATTTCCTATCTGCCTACCTGCTATCTTATTGTTATGTAGCTTTCCATGTAGCTGTCCAAACATTAAAGAAGCACAAAGAGGAGAATAATGGGAGCCTCGGCAGGTTGATACTTGCCTGGTACAGAGGTACTAGAATTGATTAGTAAGTTTATACTATAGGCACTAGAAAGAATTGTTAGTACGCTGCTACAGGGTGCCCATCTCCATTACGGTATACCCGCAGAATCTAGGAAAACATAAACACGTAAACCTTGTGAATAAAAATAAGTAACAGAGTGCTAACTCAGAACTGCAAGGTCTATTACAGCAGGGCTGATCGATGTTCATGACGTAGGTACTAGGATTCCACTGATTGACTTCAAACAGCCACTTTGTCTGTACAACTTAGGTTCATGGCAGAAATTTATCGGCAAGACGACGTTGTTGCAAACGGATTTTCGTTTGAACCAGAGCTTCGAAATATTTTTTATGGCGAAATTGGAAAACGGACAGTTGTCACCGGAAAGCCAATGCAATTTTTATAAGAGGTACGTTGCTGACATCTTGTGAGTGCTGGATAATGACGCAAATCCAACCGACTTCTTGGCCAGAGTCAACTGTGAAAACCGAAATTTACAATTTTCGTTGGAGACCGAAATAAATGATCAACTGTGCTTTTCCGGTGTACGTTGCCGCGCTGTTACACAAAAATGGTACTTGGAACGGTCAGTACATTCAACTCAGCAGTTTTACACCGTTTGCCCAAGAAAGAAATTTAATTTACTGGTTGTTGTGCAGGACCATAAAATTGTGTACAGATGGTTAAATATTTGGTATTCCTTCTTATAGTATTCATACTAAACAGTTACCCGTAAAGGTTCATAGACAGAGCTATGTGATAACAGGATGAAAGTGACAAGCCGCATCTAGCAAAAAGAAGGAAAAATGTACATATAAGATTAACCTTCAGCAGCAGTGCGCTAGTCAAAACTATCACGCGTAGACTCACAACTACTGTCAACACAATAGTGTGTTGTTAAATTACGTGTCCAGTTCATTTCCAATCCACCTTTGTACCCATGCCTGAAAGGTAAACTGCGTTCTTCTGCAGCCTTGCTCTGTGTGCACTTACACAGTTGTTTCTGACGAATCAGTTTTGTTGGCTGCACTACGAGACGCTTAAATTTACAGGTCCGTTAACATCATTCAACGGGACTCAATAGTGGAATCAGTCAACAGTGAAATCGGCTGATGAATTCTGATGAATTCGAATAACTCTGTCAATGTGACGGACGCATTTCGTTCAACTGGCCAGTTAAGGTCACAAAATCGGGGACAGTCAAACGCGGCTGAATTAATTGGAATTCACCCGTACAACCCAGACACCCTCACCCGTAAGCCTATTATGACGCACTGTTCAAGTGGGTTCTTGAATACAGTTTGACATTTATTTGACTGACTTCGTTAACCAACCGTATTCCGCTTACTTCCCTGATGACTCCTTTGTAAAATTGTAGCATGCTATAATTAACCTGATGATGAATCACTGAAAACGTGCGCGTATGCTACACCATATTTTCCATTACAAACAGCTGGCATAGAAATTGACTCTAGAAGTGGTCCAACAGCGGAAAAACCAGCCTAATAGAAAGAGCAGTTTTCGTACTCCCGATGAATGGTTACTACACAGTAAAACATTGTAACTTCTTGGACAAAACCTCAACACAGCGGTTTCCAACTTCTTACTCAAATAGACAATGTGTATTTGTGAAATCTTACGGATAAAACAACCGATTAGATAACCTGGGCTATCTTACATGAATATGATATAAAATGAAGCATAACTATAGCTCATGATTCCATACAATTTTGTGTGTGCACACGTTTCTGCCAATCAGGTGTTTACGGAAACTTTAAGGAAAACCATTCGCTCGTTGATTAATCGGTTCTCCAAAGGAGAAGCTTTAACCAACCTAGCGTCATATCCCCAGAATCGTACACCATGGATGCTGCAGTCTGAATGAAGTCATCTTGAACAAGTTGTTGTTTTTGTTTTGAGAAAATTTAAAAGCAATCGGCCCGTCAGAGCATTATCAGCGTGAAATGCCTAACAGTCCTGAACGGGTATTGTTAACAGAAAGCCTTCACGTGGCAATTCTTCGTAGTTCAACTCATTGCTGATGTGATCCGAAAAATCTAGCTCAATCCTTCGATTTGACGAAACAGCAACACATCTGTCTTAGATATTTCCATGCAGTCTTTAAATCGCTCACCGTCAAGCTTCTGCACGTGATCTTTGGCGAAATCGTGACTCAACAGTTCTTCGTCAGCGTTCCAGTCAATCGCTAAATTTTAGTTCTCAAGTGTCAAATCGGGTAACCTGCTAACTAGTTGACTGACTTCCAAAAATAGCGACGTAATCCATCCCTACCGAGAAATTAGTGAATTAGAAGACAACAGGTTGCTTCACTATATCTCGCTGAATGTATGCGCACTCAATGTGTACGCGTAAACTTGCGGCGAGCTGCGACTGAGTGCATGTATTTTTGCCAACTAAGTCCGAGCCGGTTAACTGTATGAAATCTGCCTCCATACATTGATTGCCATCAGTGTATTAAAACAGCAAAAAGACAAACGTTGCGGGATGTTAACATTTCGATTCATCTCATCAGCCGTATGCTAAATGTAAACAGAATATATAACAAGGCACCTGGCAATAGTAGTTGAACAGAGTGAATTTTGGGTAAAAAGGCCGCTACCAATGAAGGTGAACGGTGTGAACTATTAACGTTTTCACACATAACACTGGCAGTCTTTGTTTGATTAACGCAGTTTCACTAATGACCAGAATTTTTGGGTTTGGGTGCCGTAGCAATACAGTGTACGACCTGGTTGGGTCAACGTTGTGACCTATCTCCAAAATATGAGTCACAATTGATGACACCGGTTAGGCGTTCGGTTGTTGCTTTGGTAGTCCGTTTGCCCAGCAGATTGAATCAACTTTTATGAGAGATGTTCGACCATACGGTGATGCAATCACCGGTCCAAACTACCAATGTAACTGTTATTGCAACTGCAAGTGAACTGACAAATGAAATGTGAGACAGAGTAGTTAGGTGTATCTCCCCTAGCGTTTTCATAATTGATTCCCTGAGCTGATGACTAGGGGCACAATTCAGCTCCAGAGTATGTACGGTTCACAGCCGACTAAAGCTGACGACGTATTATAGCAGACAAAATATTGTTACCATACGCCTCTGTTATATACTCTGTTTGTATTTAGTATGCGGCTGGGGAGACAAATCAAAATACTGACATCCCGCAACGTTTATCCTCTTGCTGTTTTGATGAACTGGATAAAGGAAACCCAGTGCTTTAAATACCACAGGTTTTGTTTTATTGTTCCATCTCGCTGATGTGTTTCAAAGGAGTGTACAATCTGACTTGGTTGAGGAAATTGGTATTTGAACTTATAAAGTGCAAACAGCTAAACTGTGTACGATGCATTTGTATTCAACTAGGAGTATCTTAATAACGGTTTCGAACCACATCCGAAACTTATAGTTGTTAACACTAATGTTTACCTTGGTCTTGTCCTCGCATTTCTATATACTATGAACTGATCACCACTCTGATGATATCACACTACACATAATTCAGTCTTCCGGTTTTAATTTTCAATGGCCATCATTTGCACTAAGTCCCACATTCTGATTTGCTTTCCTAACTACACGAGACCTGCTCATTTGTAGTTTGTGCGGTAATTCGAATCCAAAAATGTATTTTAACGAAATTAATACTAGGTAAACGTAAATCAAAGTTTTAGCATGGGTTCAAGAAAATATAGAGAAGAGTCAATGTGCTTTTCGTTCCACTACGACTAACCGGAACAGTCGTTTTACAATGAAAACAAAAGTTCAAATATAAATGGTAACCTACTTCTATCTCACAATATCTCTGTCTACTTGCGTTAGATTAGTTGCCCAAAAGTGGGAAATCACCTAAAGTCAGATCAATCCTCTTTACGTTTGAATGTGACTTAAGCGTTCTCAATCGTTTACCTAACTTACGCTTGATGCACACATGCACACACACACACACGTCTTGAAACCTGGGCAATCCGACCTGAAGCCGTGTGAATGTGACCACCTGTGATAACGTGTGAATAGCATAATGTTAGAACAAGGGAGGCCCACGCTCCTTCGGCACCCCAGTATAGCTAGTTAGTGTACCGAGAGAAGGAGGCTCGACAGTCGGGTTGATGAGTTCATTTGACTCTCCTGTCCCTATCACTTCCCACCCTGTGCGGATGTGTGTTCGTACGCGCGTGTGTATGTGTGTTAGTATGTGTGCAACGTTCGTGTGACTCTAAAAGATTGAATTTTTCGTTGATATCAAAACGAGCATGTCCTCGTTTTTGGATCATCCTCACCCTCTGCCGAACAGAGCAACCCATTTAAAAAGACAAACGGAATGACGGGATGGGGTGGTAGTGAACATGTTTGTTGTTTTGATACAGGTCGATGGGTGGACATTTCGGAAGGCGGACCGTAAAACCGTCAAAGTATAGGAAAACAGATAGAGCAAAATTGTCGCCGATAGTGGGAGAAGATAGACGACAATTATGACAGCGGCAGCTAGCTTTTATGGCAAAGTTGCCTGACGCGCCAATTCAGTTAGACCGTGCATGTTAAGGATTGGCCTGTGTTTATCAAATAGATCGGACTTCCTTTAATTCGTTTATAACAGGCGGGAGCAATCTGACATCAAGAATTTTCAGACTATAATGGAAGAACGATCACTATTAACTTGACTCTATCACTACCGGTTAGGACCAATCCACAGTAGCGCTGATGAACGTTTGGAATTTCTACACAATATTTGTTGTTATTGATGGTTTTGGCTTTTACAAAGGTATTTTCCTAGTTTGCGTGTGCATCAAATCCGACTTGTTAAGGTTTCCTACTGCTTCACACTATAGACCGATTTCGCCGGAACCCGATTAATGACAAAACACGTCAATATCTACGGCGTATCAGCTAGCCAAGACAAGCATTCGCCAGGGATTCCAAAGCTCCAAAGGCTTAGTCTGTGTCTTGTTCTTGTTATTGACAGGCTATTTTGAGTAACTAGTGCATAATAATCTGCCCATCGCCGGTGAAGGACATATGGACTACATCTATGACACACTCAACAACACCGCCGTAGGTGCTTTCAAGAAGAGAAGGACCTCGTTCTCTCTCTCTCAGTCAATGGTCCTCAGACTAGAAATACGTTATCTTTGTTATCGATAGCATCGCCACAATATGCGGGGTAGTTTAAGAGGAATGTTTTGATTTGTACTGTTGTAAATTCGTTCAGCTAAGCCTCAATTTTCCCACTTCTGACAATTTCGCTCAATGTCAAGTGCCTAATTTGGCCCATGTTGTCTAAATTTCAGAGCCCAGTTACTTCAACGATTTTGATTCAACTTTAACAAGCAAAATGGTGGAGTAACATGCAGTAAACTTAGAGTGTTGGCTTAGTCCTTTCCATCCTGCCTGCTACTGTAAGATATTGACTACAGTGATTGCATTGCTACTCGGAAACACTTTTAGACAGCTAAGTTTCCAGCATATCTCCCCATCTGTAACATCCTTGAGAATAGGCATCGTAACCGTGATGTGCTTTCTAACTCCCCAGGGCAAGTGTGTATGCTTAGATATTTTATGGGATAATGTTACAAAGAAGTATGTGAATCGGTGTCTTCCGATAATGATGTTCAAATGGCAAAACGAGATCCCCTCTTCAAACCTAAGCCAATTCTAGTCAGTCTAGGTAACCTCTGGCAAACTTGAGATGTTTTCCAGCGGCTTCACTGGCATGTGTACTACGTGACTGTGAGACAACAAATACATTGTGCTAATGGTGTTCAATTCTCATATCATCACCTTTTGTGCTCTTTTGCGTGTACCAGCTGGCAATGACGCCTATGCAACGATTACATTTGCAAAATAGATGCTTTATCACTTGCCTGTAAGCATATTCTCACAATCTTTTACTTAAATACTCTGGCAGTGTGCGAAACGTACCAGCTAGCAATCCGTATTGGGGTATGCAATAGTAAATTAATTGTCTGTATGGTTAATTAGCTGGTCACATGTACGTTGTTACTGATGATGATATGTTTATACAACTATTTTTGTGATATACGATGGTTCGACTTTGTACAAAGTTTGTTGACTCATGCACGACCACAGATGTGCTAAACATTTGATGTCGTTGATTATATTTCGAGCTTTGCCGAGTTTAATGTTTGCCTTGGCTAATTCACTGGGTCAGGTAGTTGTTTGAGAGTCACACTGGATATGAATTTTACACACAAATTGTTTTGTTTCAAAAAGTGACCAGCTGCGTTAACAACGATTATTCATGTATAATCAATGTCCCAGAAAATAAACAGTATTCAAAGACTACTGTTCATAACTAGTAATATGGAATGGTTATCGTGGCACTTCTGTACAACATTCGGTGGTAGTGTTATACGATAGGGGTGTTGCCTTTTGGACACAATAACCACTGTGCACATGTTGTGTCGCACAGACAGACAAGCAGGCAGCACAGTGATAATATGCGTTAACATTTATGTGTTCACGATAATCCATTCACTTATTGCGCCAATTGCAACAGACAGCTTCACTTTTATAGTTCAGGTGGTAGAGCATATGCGGTTCCAAGTGGCGGTTAGAAGTCATACGATGCCTATGACCTTCAGAGTCGGTTCTTATCTAATTGATATTTTTACTCAACGATAGCAAGACTTTTGGAAGTTTACTTGTCAATTTTTCTAACGCTTGTTTCCCTTTTGTTGTAGACAGTAATAATATGAATGCTGGCGTGTAGACAACACCTAACGAATACCTACTACACTACTTTCGTTAATCGATTCCGATTCATATATATAGTCGGGCTTTCAGATGATTGCCACCAGTTCATAATTCATAGCCATGAGTTTTGAAGCCGACATCATTAGTCCTAATACAACAAGATCTATCTTAACAGATGTGCTCGATTAATTCTATACGCTAAGATATCAAGTTCCCTGCATCCTAACAGACACTGTTCACATCACGACAGCTTTTAATTCCCGTACACTGAGGTAACATCTGTAAAACAAGCTTCAGTAACTTTGAGATTTACTTGTTGATCTCTGCGATCTCTACACCCAAACGGCTTTTAAAAACAGACTTAACTTTGTCATACTCAATAGTCATGATAAGGCGAACAGCCTGTAAGTTAGCACTAAATTCCAATAACACTGTCACTTGTTCGTGTTACTATAACAAACTCTATCTTTGGCTTTGCCGTAGTTTGAGATGTATCACCATGAAAGTTTGAGTAGTACATTGGAAACACAATATTTTCATATCGGTACAACATGGTTTACATCAGGTGTAACCAATTAGTATGGGATTTCTGCAGATCAGTTGTTGCCAATATTGCACAACCTCTGTCAAATATCATGCATTCACCCGGTTGCCAGTTGACAGGATTTATTCTTTTCTGTCAAGCTTTGGAAAGTGATCGCCAAGAAACAAGATCTGCTAGTCGACTGGAATTTTGGTGGTGTTGCCACAGGCAGGTACAGGGATGAGTACGTGTACGGAGATCTCACATTGATGAATTTACTGGAGATGTGGAGCTTCCCACAGCGCAGGGAGATGTTTGGGTTGCTGTCTCTCCTAATCTGAGGAATTTGTCGATATCTTTGCAAATCACACCAGAGCACACTGGATCAACTACGGGATAGAAGAGTGATCTACACAGCCGGAATTTTCTGCCTTGTGTCAAACAGAACAGCATTTCTGATGAGGAATAGGGGATTTCGATTTTCACATAGATTGAACATCACCCACAATTGATCGCAGCTGTCGCATTCTCATAGACTTTCCAGTCGGCCCATTGCGAAAAGAAGCATTAGACTCGAGTTTCGTTCTCATTAGAGCTCGTCAGTAGTGCATATCATCGCAACTGCCGGGACTTCAACCACGGCCACACTGTTCATGAGGCAACCGTGTGTACCATTGCGCCATTGACCTCACATTAAGCACGACCGAATTATCGTATGTGAACACTCAGCCACTTTCGCTTGTGAGAGCAAAACTCGAGTCTAGTTCTTCTTTTCTAAAGGGGCCGACTGGAAAGTCAATGGGAATGCGACAGCTGCGATCAATTGTGGGTGGTGTTCAATCTATAAGAACAGCATTTGTCCGAAGGCTGACGTGCCTGACCAACATGTCCACCCTAAAATCAATTGAGAAGGTAATCGAAAAAAATAACTTCTTCCCGGTTGAAAACCTAAGGCTGAATGAAAAATACATGAGTGCATTAGAAGGTCCATGTATACAAATATACACATGTCAACACCAGACGATAGATAAAATGGTATGATAAGTGAGGCAGAAGAGTTAGAGTTTCATCCATTCGGAGATGTAGCATTTCTCTCCCCAGGAGTTATGCAAAGATCCACTGGTGTTCATTTTCCCCTCACAATGCTTCAACCGACAGTTTGATAAATTCATCTGTGCCTTTCGTTCAGAGCCGGATATTGAATGGTTTTCCTTGTACCTGTTGCGGATTGCATGGAGTCGGCTGAGTAGCGTTCGTGAATAAAAACCCATTCATAAGTAATTGAAAAAAGCTCATGATCATTAAATAGCGATTTGTGGCTAACGGAATGTGAGTTTTGTTTCACTGTATCGCTTATGATCAGAAAATCCGGTGACGAAGGTCAGTGATCAGTCGATTGCAATGAGCTGATTTTGGATTATTTATGTGAAGAACTATTTACACCTGTATGAAAAGGTTAAACCGTCGGAAATTGTTACGATATGTTCTGTTATTCATTCTCTGCATTAATCGGTTGCATTCACAAAGAACGTGTACGCAATTTTTGAGAGTTAGAGCAGATGAACCAATGAATTCACCGATCTAACAAACAGGAGACAGAGGACATGATGGAAAATGTATATCCGGCCACAACATGCAACGTCTTCGCAAGACAACGTGATATTCTGAACATTGAGGAAGCAACATACTCGTGTAAGTTAACCTAAAGGCAGTGTAACTGGATTAATTCGGCACAGCTAGAGTGAGAGGGCGTACACCAACGCAGAATTCCTACAATGCTTAACAGTAAGTACACTTACCACAATCGTCGACAATAATCAATATTATTCAACCAACCACAGAACCACAACAACATCTATGTATATGATTTCACGGCTCACGTGGGCTTGATTAATGGATGGAGTGCTTTCTAAACACACTAGGTTGAGCTACCCCACTTGTTAAGTTTCTTGAATAATTTTTGACATCGCACACAGTTATGCAATAAGGTTTTCATCTTTAGGGTTCTGCATCCGTTTTTTGAGTCACCTTGGTTGTGCTTCTTTCAAACTGTTGTCCTTGTTTGCTGTCAGTTCCAGTCACCTTTTGTGAACAGTTCTGATCACTATGATTAAAGCTGTTTTGGTCTGTCTCAATTATATCCTGTTTATTTCCCAAGTATTTGTTCTCATCAATGCAATAGTAACGGTCCAAACCACCCATTACTTACGTATCCCAGGTCAAGATTGACCAATATAAGGAACGTTATTTCTTACAAAATTTTCGATTAAACTCAAATAAAATACTTACGAAGTGTCAACAGGTATCAAATTTTTGGAAACTAACTCCTTAGTTTCTGGACATCACACTACTTACGACCAGCGTAATTTAGGCCAGACATCGCAAATAATTCAAGCATATTCAAACGATTTGTAAATAATTCAGGAAACGAAATCACTCATTAAAAATTTATCGCCGTATGCTAATGAGAATGGATAATTTGACTGTGAATGATCCGTCCATTGTTTATGAGATGCTTCACGAACGCATCCAACATATGATTCCAACGTTCTGAACAGACAGATTGGATGAGACTTTGAACTGTAAACATGCCTGGTTTCCAGCATTCTCCTTCGGAACTGCTGACATTTATTTCGTTATGGTTATAGTATACACATAAAAGAAAATAATGCGTTTGAGGATAAAACAAACCCAAAAATCTTGTACTGGTTTTCTAACAGTCTCTTGAGTTCATTCGTCATGAAATGGTTTAACTGTATCACTGAGATTGACATCTTGACGAAACCTATGTAATTGTATTGACTTGAGAAAGAATTATCAAAAACAATTGTTCGTCACATCGTTACTTTTGAGATTGATTTATATTAAATATAACTTTGGGATTTATTGTATATGTGATCTACATCACCAAAACATGCGGACGCGCAGTTCATTTGTGGATCACCGTAATGTCAGCCACCAGCTAAATGTATTCTGTTATGTGTAGTTACTCTACCAGTCCGATGTAGAAATGAAGGAGACACTTGTTCCATTCAGTCTTTGAGTACATACTCTTAATACTCAGCTTTCACCTGAGTCCAGCTTCACATGACATAACTTGAGGTTACCAAACGTCTTCCTCTACGCCGACGTTGCTCTCAGTCTGTGCTGAGGCAACATGTAGATCAGTTCGACCAACGAATAACATTAGGATTATGTAACCGTGGTGTACCGTCTCTAACGAGTGCATTTATGGTGCGATTTGAGCAACATAGAGTGGCCCTCCGATAAAGGTGTCTGTTCTTGTAAGCTCGTCCTAGCAGGTGAGTATAGTACTTGTTTACATTATAAATCTCTTGGAGTTTACAGCTGTTTACGATAAAATGACTTGCTACTACAAAGTAGATGGAGCCTTTGCTTGCAGTCACATTTTTCATTAGCACTTAACCCGGAATTCTGCATTTGACAAATGCGGTTTCTTCTTTCTGATTTATGTTTTCCAACAAGGGGAAATTGGACCTACGAACATTTCAGTTCAATTAAAAAATCATGAAGTGTTTTTGGAATTCTTTTCAGTTTCACAACCTTGACTGTGTTTGAGAGATAAGTTTCAGGTCTTCTTTGAATTACTGTTGTCACGGTTGTACTAATGATGTACACAGTCACTTTTCCGATTAGAACGGTATCTTAATGTGGCGATCCGATGAACTTCAAAGTAGTCTAGGCCACTAAATATTGGTTGTCTGATGACAAGCTAGTAGTAGACCAAATGACATGTAACTCAACTTATCTGTGATATATATTTCTACTGTATAGTACTGTTTAATTAGTGAACTGTTTACACTTACTGTCACCAACATGTCTCTGTTAACCGATAACACCATTTTGATTTGCTTAATACCGTATCTCTAATCATATGAAACAATAACGATAGTTCAGGAGTCGCCAATAGTCATTTAGCAACTAAATAATGCGGGTTTGCGAGGTTCATTCAATCCCAAATGATCGCTTTTGACCCTTAAGTGGCTGGGAATATTAAATTAATTTCGTCTGACCAGAATTCTAGCTTCTTTCCGTCATTAATCAGATTTGGCTAATTTCACCCAATTCTGATTGCATACAGAGATTTGTCTGGATGAAATTCCATCAGTAATCAACATAATAGTTCATTTGATAAAAGTAGAAGCTTGAATGAATGAAAGGAGAATTAAACTGTAACTTCATCGATACAATGCGTTATGCATATGAAGATAACCCCCCCCCCCACGAACCTTTACTAATGAACATCCATGTTGTGTAACGTTGTTCTGTATTTAGATTGCCTATCTTTATCTAGTTTTTACTTCGCAATCTACCCAAACCTGCCTGAAACATTCTTGTTAATCGCCAATGGATAGTTGTTTATATTGACGGTGTTCCTCTACTAACAGAACTATCATAGTAAATGTTGAGAGGTAATCCTTGATCATGCGGTTGACGTTCATTCCATACACATTGTACAGTGAGAACTAGAAGTGGTATCGAATAGTTTCAGTGGTGGAGAAAAAACAAATGCTCGCTAAATTAGTTTATTTTCAAACAGAATTTAGAAAATGCTCTAACCAATAAGAAATTTGTTTGCTTAAAATGAATCAGACTGTTCGGAAGTTATTAGCTTAGTTACGTCATCGGATATACCAATCAGTGATTGTATGACAGCTGAATTAACGGCAAGATTATACAGGTGTGAAAGTTCACTCACTCTGAAAATCTGTTTAATTAGTCAACGTTTCGTTTCCAATTTTATTCCAGTTTTCTTGTCAGTTGGGTTCATCTCAAGTCAATGTTCAGTCCACTCGATGATCAAATCAATCATCTCAAATGCAAGAGGACATTTACCCCGTCCAACAGAACTGCAAAGATAATTGAGATATTAGCAACTAATTGTCATCTGATCAGTAGCTTACCATAAACGATATAAGTATGCCTGCTAACAAGAACTGTTCAGAATAAATTACCATAGTTTGAAGGTTACGACCAGGTTACGATTATAGTGCATACGTGTTATCTGTCCTTGGGTAATGAACAAAAAATCACTTATTGTTAAGAGTGTGGCAATTCTCTAAAAGAGTTGACGGTTCGATATCACGAACCCTTGCTAGGACGTACACGCGATCTCTCGCCCACATTATCTTCCTGCACAATTCATCCGTTCGTGTCGGTGACTAGATCAAGTGTTCCAACCATTTGCCGACGTGGACATCTATCGGTTTGTCAAGCTGGACATCATCACAAATGCAAATGAGCCGACAAATGAAGACAAAATGGTTGACTTGGTGAATTTTCGGTACAGAGAAGCTAATCAACTGGACTTGCACAACAGAAGATGAATTACTGATCAGATGGTCCCGATGAAGTAGCAGTTATTGAAAATGAAATTCGGTAATAATGTACCATTTAACGACAAGAAAGGAAAGCGTAATGAAATTTACAGCCATGACTAAATGAGCCAAACTGAGTTTGTAGTTTTAATCTTTAGAAGTCCTTAGAAGTCCGCCACTAAACCAAGTGGTTTTGTCACACATGGGCATTGTTTCCTGATTGGTTTCTCTGTTGTATGGTACTGAACAACGGTTGTTTCATTTTACGTTTCAAATATAGACCACTGTATCAAAACTTATTTGTGGCCGGCAAAATTAAATCGATAATGTTGCCTGGTTGGGAGGAATTTTATTTTACGCTCATCACTGTCAAGCTTATCTTCAGCTCAGCTCACCATATGTTTTTTGGTCAATGATGGAACTGTCTCCCCGTTCTGAAATCTCACCATTTGACTATACAAGTGGGTAAGTAACAACATGTGATTTCGTATGTAAATACGTCCCACAGTACTGTGCATGATGTGAGAGATAACATGATGATGTCGAACGTAGTTTTTGATGTCGATTATCGAACAGTATGTTTAGCCAGAAAAACTGGTACTGAATGCGCCAAATATCTGTTCGACCTCTTTTCCCATAAAAGTTTGTGCTGTTATCTCTACTCCTTATACAGCATTACGTTAGTCGTACACTAACATTTAAAACATTCATGAGATGTAAATTGTATTCATCAAACTCACACGATTTGTGCCCATAGTTGGAATAAAATCATACCTGTTATTAGTCCTGACAATTGTCTGAGTGTCAGTGTGATTGGGCATTGGTGTGTTTGCTTGTGTGCGCAAATGTGTCACATTTTTATACAAAACACGCGACGGACATTTTTTCAAGTATTAGTCGAACTCACGCTTTCTGTTGGTTTGCTCACGATTGCATCTGAAAAGTGCAAGGGCTGTACGAATTTATTTTGGGTGAACAACATGGGGTTGTACAGTCTGATTATGACCGCTTGTGTGGTCAATAACAGTCTCGCTCTGACAGATCGAGAATGGACAAGGATGCATTGTGGAGAGATTCATCTACCCTATCCAACAACGTTATTTGATGGACTGAAAGATAACATACACCGCCCGTTAAGATAAGTCTGTCAACGAAATGACGATGACAAGGTGTGACTAGTGCAACGGTTGGAACAGTTAGTTCCTTTCAGAAGTTTTAACGAAACAGTTAGAACACGAAGAGTGGTAGACACAAACATTTCGTACTGACTTGCCAGTAACTAAGGCTCATTAGTAGCGCATGTTCTTGTAGCAACTAACGTTTGTACACCAATTGGTGGTGGGGAAATTGAGTAGAGCTGACATTTGAACCCCTTTTCGTGTTATGTTCTTATCTTGCTTGATGTCATGTCAACAGCGTATTCGCTACAATAAATGCTCCATAAGGACGGATTTTAATCGGTGATCCTGACGTGTGTATAAACTACTGGTGAGCTCTAACGGGAACGGAGCTACAGTTTGCACTTCCTTTAGAAAGGAGTTAGCTGGAAGATCTCGATGAATGCAAAATATGCAAACATATACAGATAACGTTCGTTTTTAAATGAGACAACATATAATTATTGTTGGTAGGTCTAATTGACTGATTTGGATGTCAGGACGCCCTGTGCATAAACATGCTGTTGCTATCGAGATAGAGGAACCGTTCACGGTAACTGCTTTCACACTCCAGGAAAAGTACGGTCAAGCTGATTCTCGATCCAGTAAGCTAAACCCAATGATCGGAAGTACCTACCACACAAACTAACCTTGCTCTTATTTGTTTGGGTGTATACCACACAACTGCAAGAAATCATACGTAACTTACAATGACAAATGCGTCAGTGGGTCCTTTGGTTTCCATAAATTTAGGGGTGATTATAGACACAGGGGAAGCATTCCGCATTGCGATTTAGAAAGAAGTTGAGAGCCATGTACCTCAGTAGCCAATGTTTTCACGGTCTAGCTATCAGCATCTGAATAGTAAACACGTCAGATCACCAACCTGGTTAACAAGCAGTCTTCAGTCTAGATTGATACAGTTAGCACTAACCAGGCTGTGTGACATCATAAGTCAAAGTTCAACAAACGGTGTAAACATTGTAAACGACCATCTGTCATTAGGTTAGCTGCAAGGCTGATCCAGAAAATCAGTCTGGGATATTCAACTACAAATGGGATAGTGAAACCTGATAGACCTTAGTGACCATTCGGACACCACTTCGGAGATAATAAATTAAATCTGCCAAGAAAAGGTGATGTTTCTTTAACCAATTTGGTAACTACCAGCTATTGTATCAACCGTTACTAATACAAGTATAAGAACGCGAAGAATGAATACACGCGGATTTCAACAGTGGATAGCTTCTAATACTGTCTAGCCATACAAATTCAGTATCCAGTCTTATCAGCAAGTTTCAACAAGATAGTTCAAACAGTGGTTCACAGATAACTACTTGTTATCCACTGTCATTAAACACCAAATCTTCCAAAATTCACATTAACATTTTGTATACTATCATAGAGGGGATGACAAATTCGAGGTGTTCGGAAACAGAAAAAACGTTAGGAAATATAGTGATCAACAGCCTACGTCTTCCTAAATGAAATATGAAGGTGGATAATGTGAAAATTGCACCAAATCCGCTGGAAATAGTCTGAAGACGAGTTCACCCCAGAGTCGTTTTCACAACGTACCACTTCACCCCAATCCTCGCCATGGAGATAAACACGCTGGATTGTTGCCGTAATTATAAATGACGTGGCTGTTACTTACAGCATCCGGCGACCAGTTATTGACAAAACCATGGTATCTGAAGAGAAAACCTCTTTCCAAAGGCTGGTAGAAATGGGTTAATTACCAACGGATTTTCAACACTTGGGGAATAACTGATGTTAATTTACAAGGTTCTGAATGTGCCCGGTCACCCCTTAGCACACGGCCTCTCATCATATACGGATGAGTGAAACACAGTTAGTCTCTTACGCTTGATTTTTAACTGCACATGCTACTGTATACTTAAAACTACTGTCAGTTAACATCGACGCACTCCGCAACTCATTCTCTGATTAAGTGGCCACGGATGACTAGGTTCAGAAGTTCAAAACCATTGTTGACCGGCACACACAAGAGGACTAGACAGCATAAAGGTTCTCTGATTATTCTCCTAGCGTACTTCCGCAGATCACCGTATCTGTATGTCTGTCAGTTTGCTTGCTTGTTTTGGTTCTGCTGCTTATATATACGTTTGCTTGTCATATCTTTATGTCACCACGATTGACTTCAATGTTCAATGTTGGCGCAATGCATGCCACTGTTTCTCTCCTCATTTGAATTTCTTCTTCTACATCATCCTCTCCCTCATTTTTCAGCCGCCCAGCAACTGTTTACTCTCTGACCAGCAGACAACTTAGATTACTTAGTAATTAGGTTATTATGTCCGTTGTGTCAATCTGTGCGTCTGTGAATCTATAAATGAAGTAGATAAAATGAAATGTAATAAATGAACTATTTGCAAAAAATAACTTATATGGAGTGTTCCACACCACGTGTAGGAACATCACCCCAGCAAATACGAATATACAAAATCTTGTTGATGAAAAGACCAAAGGTGATGACGAAAAGTTAGGAGATACACATTCAGTCAGCTGTGGTTGTCTTCATTCGTTTCCCAGTTGATCTGTTGAATTAAGTGCGATAAATGGAGGATTACAATCATGCCGTTGCGGACAGTCTATCTGGCACCAGTTGTGATTTCACTCACGCCCTCAGTATCTGTCATAAACCCGAAACACTGAAACCATGAGGCCTGTGAGCGGAGATCTCCTCAGAATGCCTTCCACGAAGACTGGCTAGATAAATGACAATGGCAGTAAGATATGTGAGGCACGTTGGGATTGAATGCAGAACGACGGTTATGAAGGAAGTGTAACTAAAGCAGAAGCTACTGGTAAAGTGAACGGTGCAATAGGAATCAAACTTTGATTAACAAGTTAAACAAAAATACCACATACAATACGCAGACAGAAATGCAGAGAAGAAGAGGTAGCAAGTTATCTTTGGCCGCATTCTTGAAACGACAAGGAGTCATTTAGCAAATAGTCGGTGGTGTCTTTTATACTTCAGCAAAATCCGTAACCAATTCTACTAAGCTACTCACAATGTACTCGCCGCCTTTTCATTCACAGTTCGTTTTGAACGTTTCGATGACTAGTCGATCCGAGGCAGTCAATGTATTCTCAGTCCCACTCGTTTCAGCTCCACATACTGTCACGTCACCCCTACCCACGGCGTAGAGTGTTCATTAGCAGATTTTAGCTTTGACTGACATCTGTTGACCAGCTGTCAACTGAAACTTCGGAACCCCCCCCCCTGATTTCGCCCATCTAAACGGTTCATTTCAATGCTGCATCTAATTCAACAAAGTTAGGTTCGGCACAGTCACGTTGACAAAGGATACTGTACGATTGAAAATCGTTCTCAAGTGGAGCCTTAACTTTTCGGTGTACACGTTAAGAGACCGCAATTTTACATTGAAGTTTCCGAGTACAGAAGAGAGAATAATGCCGCCTTTCGTCTGAGCAAGAAAACAATGACATAACGTTAATCAATGAGCGCTACAAATCATGTCTTCATAAATACGTTGATTCTGGGCTTAAAAATGTTTACTAAAACAGAGGCATTTTTAGTTAATAGCGTAACAACATGCTACTGACAACAACAAGGTAAGGGAGTTTATCCACATGACTACAACTTTGTCCTGATGTCTACGAGCACGATGTCACGTTCAGCACCGCCCGCAATGCCATACACCTAGCAAAATTAAATTCTTCCGTTCAGTCTAAGACAAGGGTTGATAGCGCCTTGTGGCGTCCGTTAGTCTTTTCTGGGATCATGAATTACGCAGGTAGGGTTATATGAGATATGTTCTGCAGAGACATTTCGGTCGATCTCATCGGTTACGATACACAGATTGTGGTCAATAAGCATGTATTAACTCCACTAAGTGTATATTAGGACTGGTGTATGAGCTACAATTAGAATAGCAAACAAAACCAGTCACATTTGAATGAGTCGCCATGAGTTAAAAACAAAATAAGTTCAAACAAATACAAACAAAAGTAAATTCAAGTTTTGAATAGATCGAGTACAAAACTGCCAATGCAGACATTATCGATCTAACAGTGAGACACGTGGAAATTAACGGAAGCTAATAAGTAGTCGAAGAGTAAGCTTCAGACAATAGAAAGAAATAAACTTAAGCAAACATTGTAACTGAAACATTCCAGTACTACTAATAACGAGCACCTAATGAGTAATATAAACTGGTGAGTACAAACCCCAAACACCACAGTATTGTAGTGTGTAGTGGTAGGTTAACTACCACTTTCTTCTGCACATAAAGAGAGGGCTTTGTAACAGTGTATCACAACGGCCTCAGCAAAAGATAAAATGTACTTTTTGGTTGGACAGTACAGCGCACGAAAAGCTTTCTCCACTTGAATTACGTATGCCGTTTCTTCCAAATATCGTGTGATAGATGACTGGGCGGCGCCGGTTCTTTTGTTCGTAAGCCGTTTGGGAATATACTCCGAGACACGTGTCCCTAGCGTTCTCACCGTTCAGCCGATGTACTTGATTCCACAAGCACAAGTGAATTCCCAAATGATGCCAGATGTAACGAGTGAGTTGCTTGGGTCTTTCCGCGGTATGCGGGACACCCGTGTCATGTGGTTGGTCAGTCCTAATTCAGCCGCGCTGTGTGCAATTCTGAGAGCACATTTTAGTCTACTTTGGTTGAGAGTGATTGTGTGGTCACTCTTGTATGGCAATGTTATGTACATGGGTTTGCTGAACACGTTTTCTAATACTGGCCTTCTCAGCCTTTCTCTAGCATACTGCGAGATAAAGCGCGCGGAGTAGTCGTTGTGTACCAGTGTTTGAAGCAAAAAAGCTGATTCTTCCTCGATTGTTTCAGGTGAACAGATCGTGTGAATCCTACTGAAGATGGTTTGAACGCTTAAACATTGTTGGCACATAAATTTTGGAATGAATGTACTGCTCCGTCTGAATGGGCTTCCTATGCACTCTTGCATCATTCACATACATTGTCACACCTAATAGGGAACGGACTGCAGTGGACTTCCCATCGCTACACGATCAATTTGTCTGTAAAGTTTATCAATGAATAAAAACTGGATACTCATAGTACACACGGTACGACAGATTATGAATTTAACCCAAAGGTTATGTAGAGATATTGTCAGATTATTGGAAATGCTATGCAAAATGGCTGCTCAAAACAGCTTAAAAGCATTTTAATTTGCTGATTCCTTAAAAGATCTCAAACTAAATGACACTCACTCTTGCAAACATTTCATCAACCGAAGTGATATCTAGCATTCATAACGTTTCCGCACAGCATAATGTACCCCTTTACCTTGAACTATAGACATTCTTGTCTTTTCTCGGACTGCTCGTTCAGTTTGATGAAGGCAAATACTGTGTTGGGTGCATCAGAGTTAATTGGAGAGGAATGGAGCATTTTCCTGATGGTGACATCAATGACCATGACAAGCCATCATGCCTGGTGTCATATTCAGACAACGGTGTCTGTGGTCTTGCGGTCAGCGCTAGCCAGCCTGACACAAACAACCGTAGTACTAAAGTACATGGTGGTATATAAGGGCATCATTTACTTAAACAGACTGACCACAGTTCGGTAATTCAAACCTTGTTGTTTCAGTTCATCTGTTTAATGATTCACTCAAGTACACGTACTCCAAGTATATGCTTATGTTATATATAGCTACAACATTCTATGACTTGGTAGCAATACTATGAAGATATACACTAAACCTTCAGTGTCTCAGAGAAGCTCAGCTGGAATGGGCGGCCATAAACCGGGAAGTCTTGAGTAGAGCAAGTATACCAGTTATGTTCACTTTGTTCAGATATGTTTGTGGTGATCGGTTCCAGGATGCCAAATAGAAGACGGGTTAAACCATAACTTCACGTTGCACGGTCAGCTGGTTAGTGATTCTTTGCCCTACAACAAGAACCGTTTGCTCGCCACGGAGTGCCTCATGAGATAGACAGATTTAGCTGAAAGAGAAGAAAGATCTTGATTGTCAGCTGTCCAACGGTGTACGAGGTGTGGTCA
Organism: Paragonimus skrjabini miyazakii; assembly: GCA_014338405.1. Taxonomy (NCBI): domain Eukaryota; kingdom Metazoa; phylum Platyhelminthes; class Trematoda; order Plagiorchiida; family Troglotrematidae; genus Paragonimus; species Paragonimus skrjabini miyazakii. Next base: position 38,548 of record JTDE01005171.1, read on the forward strand.
AAGTCATTAAACCAATAGCGTAAGACGTCATAGACACACAAAGAGACAATGTTTTGATACGATTGCGTCACAATTTTGACGCAACTGGAACCATAACGCTTTGATCGGTCGTGATTTGGGTGGTTGACCATTGCACGCCTAAACAAAGCGCTCCTGTGGCCAAAATTCGGCATCTGGTACCCTTTGAGTGACCGCCGTTGATTCAGTAAATCGGGCGAAAAGAGGAGTCCAGGTTGACAGTGCGATGTATATCAACAAGGTGTACAACAATTGCGCTGGTAATTTTCATGGTGATTGCGCTACAGATCCAGCCTGGATGATGTTCACGAATACTTTCAGATAAGCGCCTGATCGTGCGACCCATGATTTGTGCGCCATGATTCCAGTTGCTTCATAATTGTGAACTAATCATATCAAAACGTTATCTCCGTGTGTGCATATGACATGTCGGACCTCACTTGAACTTACTACTTGCTTTTGTTCGTTTCGCCCTGAGAACTCTGTTTCACACAAACTTTATGTGATTAGCATGATGATGAACAAACTAAAACGAGCTTGTTCGTTACACCATTTTTTTGATGACTACCCCGGGGATTTTTAACCAATAGAGCAAGAACTGGAAATTGGTAATGAGTAACTTGTCGGAATAAAATTGAATTATCAGGGCTAGGGGAATGTTAATGACAACGGTGTAACATCTGGCAGAAATGAACAAATCTGAGTATATATATACAACCGCCTAAAAAATGTCTTCATTAGTATCTATCAGCTGTCAGCTACCAACTCCACGTAACCAGTCTTGTGATCGTGATGTATTCTTATAGATGTGCTGTGTCATATTCACCGGATAGTATGAATTACATTCTCATTGCTCGATGGTATGACAGTCAGTAGAAATTTTAGTCTTCAGATGAGAATGATGTTAAGCCCTGAAGTTAATGTCTGAGCAAAAGTTACGACAGACTGAGTGGTTTATTGTTTTAGTGGATTTACATCATCAAAGTATTTATGTGTTGAGTTGACAATTGGCTATTACTATCAAACATTTCCAGATTCCCATTGAATTCATAAGAAGTCAGTTATGCGAACAGCTGTTTTCGGTAATTCTCATCGGGCTTTTACAAGTACATAGGGTACATGCGTTTTATTTACAAAAAAATGGACTAAGTCAA
>JTDE01005172.1:0-18215 GCA_014338405.1 Paragonimus skrjabini miyazakii
ATTAACGCCGCTCGTTTGCAATTGATGTAATGTAAGTGCTTTGCCTGAAATGCCGATTTTAAAATTTCACAAAATATTTAAAAATCGAGGATTCGCGCCAAAAGGACCGTTTTACCTTTTGAACGACCTTCAAGGCGAATCCCGTGAAACGGATAATTGCCCAGTTTCCTCATCAAAACAAAAATAAATTTTTTTCGCTTATTTGGAGTAGGTTTCGGTAAAGGATTTCGTTTCACTTTGATGACATGGAATTCAAATACATCCGACCAATAAATTCTTATAACAATGCAACCACACCATTTTCCATTTTTTCATTAATGTTTGTACGATCGAATTTGTGCTTATATCTTCTTTGCGCCTTCGGAATATTACAACAAAACCTTTTATAACAACAGAACTGGACGGTTATGGGCAGCGGAACATACTACAAAATATGAACTTCTGGTGATTCAAGAACCGCGATTACATCGAAAGTTACTACGATGATTTTGGTCTGCCGATACGTTTCAGCTTTCTCGAAATTGTGGTGACCTGGAGATAACCCCGGTCTGCCTATTGTACGATGTGTGAACTTCTTCCCAATATCCTGGTTCAAACTGTACATGTGATCGTAAGGGTCGTTGACTGCAGTCTGCTTGCTGCATGCGATCGCGTTTGTTTATTTGCATGCTTGTCGGCTTATGCACATCAACGGCAACACACTTCCGGCTTGTTCACGCTCGACGGTCCGGTCTTGAGCCTTCATAAATCTTTCTGTGTATTTGTATTATTTAGTGCCAGTCGAGATCTGTCATAATCGTCGTTTACTATAGATTAGGTCCGCCTCAATTATTCGTTTTTACTTTCCATGTGGTATTTGACGCGCATGCTTGGGAGACGTTAATTTAACGCACGTATGCGCAAAGGAGGAATCACAGAGCTTGGTAATTTATGAGTTGTACTGTTTCTATTTTGGTATCGGGGTCCTATGGGGCGGCTCAATGCCAGCCTTCTCTAGAATACCTTTCATGAGAGCTGATTTACATGCAGCATCGGATGAAAACTCAATGAATGTGAGGATCGCGGTTCGCCAGCTTTACTCCCACGAAACAACCAATTAACTGCATCCAGTATTGTGTGCGTTCACGGGTCCGAAACGGTGTTTGCAGGAGGTTCTACTGGAAGGGAGAAACAATGATTATTGTGAAGCTCGGAATCTAAAGAAGAAACAGAGCGTCATTGCTGTGTTAACTATTACGAGAAATCTTGGGGGTACCACAGTTTCATAGAATGATTTAACCTGTTGAGCAGGCCTCGAGTGTCTTCACGCTATCAATTTGCGGGGTTGGTCAGGAAAGTGGATGGGAACTAGACAGACAAGTAGAATTTGCCGTCGGCCTGACAACCGCCTGATTCCTTGCTGACTTTGCTAGAGTCGGGTTAAACCGAGTTCTAGATTCCCCTTGGAACGCAAATGAAGTATGTGATGGGGAGTGAAGTATAAACCAAGCAGAGCCACCAAAATGTCGATCCAGTTCTCTAAGATCTCTCGAGGTTCGTCTGAGTTATTCGGTATTCTTTGTGGCGACCTTCCAACCCGGCCTATTTTTGTCACGGAGTTACTAGGCAATTCGATATGTCAATATAAAAGAAGGCTTGGCGGACCAGCCAAAAACTGTTCGATGTCATGCATCAGACAGCTGTGGGTGCTCGGTATTGCAACCACAGAAGAAGTACTAACAACTTAATACATAGTTACGCCGACTGCTAAACAAGCTTGTTCAGATATTCAATTGAACATCTAACGACTTAGTTCGCTGGTGCTACTGTAGTAAAATAATCTTAAGCCATTGAAACAGCCCGGTCAGTATGACTGTAGTTCGAATGTTACCTGGAAGTAATGAAGTAAATTGCGGCGCTCACGTGGCAGTCGAAAACCACACTCAAATTATTCTCAAACTAAAGTCGCAGTGATTCGTTTTATTTGCCGAAATGCCTTCTCTGAGTCCAACCGTTGGTTCGATCGCGCAAAATGCCTAAAGTATATCAGTTGAGCTCAAGGGTCCCGCACATAGTAAGTCTAACCCATAAACTTCCCAAATGAAAATGAAGGAGCCGTCGATCAAGCAAAAGTAAGCGCACCTTAACCAGAAAGTGACGTACAAATACACAATAAATGGGAGTGAACTGTAATCATGGTAGGCCTCTGTAGATGTACATTCAGCAGACATTTGTAAACTGTAGTCGTTGGTATACATTTCCCTGCTAGCACCAATCAGATAATTAGTCAGGGGTGAATTACAGTGGATTCGGGAAATGATGGGGATTGAATTTTTGACCGATGGTATGTTAGTTGGTGGAGATGCCTATTCGCATGTGCGCCGGCATCCTGTTCATTCATATAATAATTCAAGTGCCCAACGCTAAGAAAGTTTACTAAAATCCAGGGAAATAACTATCATACTCGTAAGTTTGTTTTTCATCCAGCTCAACTTAAACTACTTTGGTAAGTCACGCGCGTTCCGTTCAAGATCATACTTCGCTGCTTTTGCTTGGTATCTGAGAAGTTCGCCAAAGCTGTAATGATGTCTGCGTCAACGTCTGCGTCAAAGTAAGAATAAGTGATGCTAGTCTGTTTCATAAATCCGTAGTATATTTCTAAAATGTTGGCCAGTCGTTCTATCGTCTGTCGAATTGATCAACGTTCAATTGCCGTAACATACACGTCGCGTTGGGAAACGCCGAAGTCTGTCCACGTTGATCTCCCAGGTTTGTACTTGTAAGAGAAGATTTATCACACTAGCGGTCTGAACGCAACCATTCAACAAGATCCAATGTGCAGGATCCTAAAGCTGATCTGTCCCGCTGCGCTGTCGGCCGCCACCGGGACCTGGCCGTTTCAAGCAACTCTACCAAAACACACGTCACACGACTGTTATGCATTTTGAAAGAAGGCGCCACTCAGGGATGCACGAACTTTCCTTTCGACGCCAGAAAGTAGACGATAAGTGACTTTTCAGGCAAAGATGCTCACTTAGGATTATTCAGTGGTATTGTGGATGCTGCTCGTACCAGGTGGCCAAAGCATATGACATCTGCAGGAATTCAGTTTAATCTGGATGACATACAACCAACGAATGCAGAAAAGTTTATATCATGCCGTGTGCTCTATCGCTCAGTTAGGCCGATTGTAACCGAACCATTTGATGTTAGTGCGTAGGTCGAAAGAAGCAGACCGGAAGACGCGAGCGTATATTGTAGCGTTTTATACACTATTTTCTACTTCATAATTTTTGTTGTTGTTCATGCCTTTTCATCTTCTTCAACCTCACATGTACACATGATGTGAACGAGGTTAATCGAACGTACACATGATGTGAACGAGGTTCATCGATCCACTGAGTAATCAATGATTTCCAAAAAGTACACTTCCGAGTTCGCGAGTTCTGCGTTCTGTCTGCGTTTACGGTCGGTGGCGTACAAGTCTTTGAGAGAGTTAGAATTCAGTGGAATTAACCCTTTAGTTCGGCAAATTTATTTATCTGTCGTTGGAATCATCTTGGCCGTGGCATCGAGATTACTTGAGAGACACGTCAGATAGCATTAGTGAAAATCTTCATTTGGTGTAGTGGAACACTAAACCAACGTATCTCTACGGACTATTGTGAGTTATTTGTTTTCCTTTTCATTATATTTTGACCTCATATTCACACCTGAGTTCCACATACTGTTTTGATCCACTACAATATCTTTCCAACATATCGCAAGGATTGCGCGATTTGCTATTCGACGAAATACTGATTGACAGCGTCGTGGTTAAAGTCTGTTTGAAATCAGTAGTCTGTTATACACCGGCTCGTGCATATAGCAAGCAAGTGTATGAAAACAGTGCATGCTACGACTGTGATAGGTGTAAACAACGTGAAGTATACTGCGAAGGGAAAGTGACGTTTGCTGCTTCCTACTGTGTATACCATTCCGTTTGTTCCTGTGGAACGAGCTATGTAAGCCGCACGATATGGCGATTGTCTGAACGCATTCGGGAGCATCATTCGGCGTGGCTAACTCGGGGCTTAGCCAAATATTGCTCCTCTTCTATCGCTGCGCACCTAATGGAATCCAACCACTCAATCAATCCCAATGAATCATTCAGTATTATCTAAAGCGCTCATGGATTGCAACCAAAACGTGTCAAATAGCGCCTGTTGGCATTCACAGAAGCAATAGCCATCCGCTTGCTCTCCCCCACTATGTATCCAAAAACACTTCGTCAAAACACTGACCCTTCCATGGCCAGATGTCCGCGTTCGGCAAGAACAGATTACGTAACTAAGATCATTATCGTAACAGCTATCAATAATTTGTACAATCGACGTGAACTTTCTTGATACTGATAACAATCTGTTCGATTCATTACCGTATATTTTCTCACATGATTAGCCCATATAATCATAAATATGGAAGTATGAATAAATAAATATTTACTGATGATGAATCACCGAAAACAAACTTGTTCGGTACATGTTCTTCTAACGGCGTATACGTCGAAGCATTGCATCGCACTGCCACCCTACATTTTTGTCTCCATTTATTTTGTTGCCCATCGTTGCGACCTCACGTTTCTCCAGTGATTAAAAGCATTTGAAACGTCTGGGCGTTGCCTGTCGTGAGGTTACAACTTGAACATTAGAACCAAGCTGAAGAAACGTCTGTACAAACTCGCAAGCGCCCCAACGCGTACCTGGACGCATTTTGAAATAAGACTTTCCCCTCGAAAATTCCACGGAATGACAGATGACAAGATCTCGAAGGCTACTAGGTGCCGGCATTCTTCTTATTGCACACTGGATTAGTGGTCCCGCAGTACGTTTTAGACTAAGAGAAGTAAGGAATCTTCTTAGATTTATACGTTCCCGTGCATGTTTTGTCCCTCCATTTTTGACGTCATATATTATGATGCATTTTTTTCAAAAATATTGAGAGCTGTGCGTTCAGGCGGACATGGTATTCTGAAGCAGAAGCAGCAAGTTGGATTGGATATTTGCGAAACGCTCTCTGATCTTGTGTGCCATCCATGAGTCTTTAATACGTTTCCCAAAGATGTTGATTTTCAAATGCGTTGAGCTATGCATACTGTAAGTCTCATCGACTTATGATGTATAGTGACCTAATTACTCAAGTGATGAGTATGACAAAAAATATGATAACACCAAAGAAACCATAACGGTAACGAATAGACGCAAAAGGTGTGCGTTCAAGTTAAACGAAAGACGTATTAGTAAAATAGGAACGACTCACTGATAAGTCAAGTTCCGCTGAATTGAATAGACCACCACTACAAAGAAAGACAGCGCCAGAGATGAGGTTCATTGGTCGACCGATAGATAATTCCACACTCGGCGTGGGATAGTAAACGTTAAGCATCGATAAATCAGCTGATAGGCAGATCTAAAATATTCGCCGTACGTCTGCCTTATCAGCTCAGAAATCCGCACAAATGAAGACAGAGACGATGCATGGTAAATTCCGTTCATTCGTGTTGACGATTCAATTCTAGAAGTGATGGCGATGGTTCCAGCCAAATGTACAAATGAAGCTAACAAAGCGATATATACAAAAATGTACAAAAATGCATTATAAAATATAATTATGAATTGTTACACTACAATTGTCATTATGGAAATAAAACAACTTTCCTTGTGCAAGTATAAAAATGCTGCATTTTCACCATGTCCTCGTTTTGTTCGTTTCAACGGATGGTTTGATGCTTACAACTATTTTCCACGTAACAAGATCACGGGCGAATGGATGGGATGTACAAGTGAAGGTTAAATTTTGTGTGGTTTATACATTCCATTAAAGTTTTCCTATATATTCCCGAAGGTTTTTCTTTCCATTTCGACACGGAATTTTGAAACATTTCCCGAGGCCGTTCACATGAAATAACGGCAAAGTTTTCCGACATTCCTCTGGGTCATATCCGGAACACCACTTTCTAGTATAACCTTGACAAGTATGTCAAGGCACACCTTGCAAAGTAAAAATCGGTATGACTACTCAATCGTTTTTACCGAATCTTGGAGATTATAATAACTATCTTTTTAGTGTCATAAGTCTAAAATGCTTTACAATGAACGGGAGTTTTACTCTCCTATTAAGTTTATTTTGTTGCTTTACTCACACAATTAGTTTGTTGCACTATTAATAATTATACATATGGTGTGGATTTACACGTGCTGCCCAACCGTGTGTACATGGGTCGCGCTCACCTAAGCGCAAATTCCACGGGTGGGTTGAGAAATATCATGTTATCATTGTTTCCATTAAGACGCATAAAGGAAGTCAGCATAAAGTTGTATTTGAACGGTTCGAAGTATACCACGCTGATCTTGAATTCCATTAAAAAACATGTCGAAGAAACTGATACAGCCGTAAGCCTGATGTATACACCTTCCAACCTATGACTACTTTTATGAAATATACGGGTTCCGTTTATTATGTTAACACTCAACCAACAATGAGTGTTACGACTGCGTGACCTCCAGCCGGCTTTTGTTGATCGGCTACCAAGCATCGTCTTAATTTGCACACCCGGCGATTTGTGCCGAGTTCTGCAAAACGCGAAAGAGTTAAACGAAGTTACCTGCGGACGTAGTCTGTGGCATTCCATTCAGACATTGAGTTCGCTGCTGTTAATCTGACAGTTCCGCCATCAAATACCCTATTACCACCGGGTTTGGTGATCGGTGTTCTATACATGAAGTATGAACGGGGTCAACAGTATACATTTCAGCGGCAGTACCGTCATCTGGCGCCGAAATATCAGGTAATGATGCCACGCAGTCTGACAACCGTGGGGATCCTGGGATGGCACTGCGGCATCTTAAAGAGGGAATATGAGCAGACGAACAATGGGAAAACATACTGATGACCATCAGTGAAGTCTGCGGCTGACAAAAATATGGAACAGCAATAATCAGAATCAGAAGTATCTATGATACGAAGATTGAACCGTTGTAGCTCGAGTGATGCAAGTGAGAACCAGTGTTATCGCCGGAGAAATAACAAGCATCAAAGTGGGTCATTAGCCGCCAGATAGGCGAACATTGAATTGCATGCAAATGACAAGCTACCCTCAAGCATAGTCATTAAGTAATGAACTAAACAGTACGCAGGCTATCAGTGATACGGTGGGAAGTGTTACCCAAGTTTACGCTGCTCTGTATGGACGGTAGATAAAAGCAGCCACGTGATAGTGTCAGATGCAAAAGTTTATAGAAAGGACACCTCGTCGACCCGCTTTCACCAGAACTACTGAGGAGAAAACTGATTGAACACATATTTCACATAGATAAAGAACTCACGAACGTGGTGGCATAGCTTTCATGGGAATTTATTCTGACATTTTTTGTGAAATGCACTGCGAACGCAGAGTGGTCGGAAATTAACACCTCGTTTGTGTCTCTCAAACCACGCGAAACTGAGCGCTTCTTCAAGACGAAAGTATGTATTCCATCATGAAAACTTCCATGGAAGTATTTTCAGGACGCAAAATTGATTACCAAGGCCAACAAAGTGCCTTCATCCGGAAAACGCGCGGGGCAATTTTCTTAATGAAAATGTGAATGTGAGCCATTTTTAGGTGTAGCCGATTTTTACTACACTCAAGGATATCAACACACTTGTTTTGAAAATGCCTTGTAATATTTCAAAAAGTTTCGAAAAATCTATTTTCGTACCCGAATGGCCATTATCAAATCGGTTCGGCCTTGAAATACCATATCGGTGAGCTACACAATTACCAAGTGAAACACAATTGTTAAAAACTTTATGAATTTTGAATCAACAAATGATGGACTAGGACTAACAACCATAAAGTGGCAATTATTACCACTGGACCCAAGTTTAAAATTAGTGAGTTGACAGGAACCAGGAATTTTTGAAGAATGTCCGGCAGTACCTTCGATAGAAGCGGCAGAATGCTGTGTTCATTCTTTTGAAGCCATTTCTACTACCAAGGGGACAAATGACTTAACGTTGCTGGTGTACAACGTAAGTGGATTTCCAGTATTATTAGCTATATGGCTTGTTTCAAATGACTTGTTAAATTAATAGAACCAACAGCACGAACAACAGGATAAAAACCAGAACTCAATATTTTGTCTTCAAATTTACATTGTTTGAAGGACGGCTGAAATGTGACAATCTGAGCGACTGTGGCCAATTTTACCACACGATACAATTAGCGTTTCGGAATGGAAAAATTGTTCGAGAATGTTTGCTAACCCACGACTCATCACTGTTACACCCATGGGTAGGATTTGAGTCATGTGCGATCTGATTACTACTGATTGCAGTTCAAACGTTTATTATCGTTGAACTTCTGGCCGTCTCACATGGTTATGTACAACGTTCGGCGGCAATTGTGTAGTTCGCCGGTAGGGTGTTTCAAGGCCGAAACGAGTTGGAAACGGCCATTTAGGCGCGAAAAGGGAGTTTTCAAATTTTTCATGAAATAACAAAATGCATATTACGGGACAAATATACAGATTTCTTCGAGTATACTAGTGATGTTGCAATTGAAAAATCAGGTGTACCTAAAAATGGCACATATCCGACGGAAAATTACCAATTTTGACGGAAACATTGGTTTCCACTTCTACCGTTTCAGCTACATCCCTTCTATATTCGGAAAATGGATGCTTGTGATTCCGATGATTGTTAGTCTATGGTTTATCCGGCTGCAGACTTCACTGACGGCAGCCAATGTTTTGTCCCAGTTTTGCCAGAACTGACAGATATCTTTATAACTCATCTTGAACGGTTACAATACAAGTTTATTTTTATTTCTGCAGTGTTCACTTTTACAACGTTGTTGATATCTTAAGTCAACTGGACGAAGCAACTACTAGCGTGAAGATATGCGGCATACTTGAGCGTTGATCGTTTGGTCAATCCGTCGGATAAGTGAGCATTGACTCGCGTACACATGGCCAGCTACCTTAAGGCATGATCAACATGCAATAAACAAGACGAAACGCACGTTTTCAATGATAGGGTGGGACATGTTATGCATGTTTACACCACACCGTAGGTAGAAACAATCAGGTGATAACGTAGACCGTTTTCCGTCGGAAATACTATCAGAGAAACAAACTTAATATTTACTTCTGATGTGTAGCTAAACAACAACCGTGGCGACATAGTTTTCATTAGAAATTGTTGTGATGTGAACACAACGTGGTCGAAAATTACAATTTCTATTATATCTCCAAAACCGCGAGAAATTGAGCGTTTTTGCGAGATGGAAAGATGTATTCCACCACGACAATTTCAATGGGAGCAGTTTCAGAACGTAAAATCGATTAGGAAAGCCAACATTAAGCATGCATCAAAAAAAATGGCGACACATTTTTTCAACAAAATTTCAAATATGTGCCATTTTTAGGTACACCTGATTTTTCAATTGCAACATCACTAGTATACTCGAAGAAATCTGTATATTTGTCCCGTAATATGCATTTTGTTATTTCATGAAAAATTTGAAAACTCCCTTTTCGCGCCTAAATGGCCGTTTCCAACTCGTTTCGGCCTTGAAACACCCTACCGGCGAACTACACAATTGCTGAAGAATGAGTTACAACTCATGTTGTGCACGATCATTGTTCATCCGTCGCTCGAACTTTTTCTGTCAGCCAAGCTGCACATTTCACCTACATCGTCAACATATTTCGTTATCAAAATATCGCGATTTATTGAGGTCCTTCACACAGACAAAATTTTTTTCATCTGTAAAATAGGCATATTTCATGCCTTTCTAAATTATCCCTCAATTGTTATTCAGAGTATATTACAAACTCACATATTATCTGTCTACCCACGGGGTCATTTTATCCCTTCGGATACTTTCCAACACAGCACGCTATTTTACACAATAACAATTCACTTCTTGCGTGCTGACTGTTTTCATCTGCACGTTAGAAACATCGGCTTTTGCATGATCTCGTAAGAGGCTAATTAATGTAACATCACATCTTCCGGACTAAATTTGTGGAACAAGCGAGCATTCATTTTTCCTGGTGCGCGTATCAATGTTTTGCAAGCTGCAATCCTTTTCTCTCTGATCACGCCTTTTTGCTCGCAGATTTCATGTTGGTCGTAAAATATAACGACTTGCTGTCTTATATGACTTGTCACTATCTGCAGTGATTGCACACATACGAGCGTGTTTCGCACAGACGCGTCGAGAAATAAGCATTTTATATATCTATTGTTCTTCAAACGAACAACAGGCTCCACAAATACTTGGTTTTGCGTTTAATTCACTATAGCCACTTATCGTGAAGTGGTCAAGTATATATATAATGTTAACAAACTGTTTGCGGAGTCTTCTGAGGCTATGGCTCAGCAAGAGTGTATTGCCTTGACTGAGTAATTGTACGATATCCGGCATCGTAGTGCGAATTTAGTTCTCCATGCGGACGATGTATCTTGATCTGCTGGCCTCATTCAGATTGGTGGCTCAGGTTGTTTATCTGTTCAACTTTTTCTTATTTCTGGCTTCAACTTGATTCGCAATACTTGAAAGTGCTAACTTGTAATGTTGGCTCTATTAAGTGTTGGTTATAAATGCGATGCCGGCAAAAGATATGTGAATTTTACAAATTGTCGGAATGAACTTTCTCTTACACCTGTGGGATTGCTGTGCCTTGGCGAATTGATATCCACGTACGTTACGATCCCATGTGCTAGATTATCTCCACCCCGGTAACTTGGGTACTGAAAGTGCGAACTAACTGACTAGTTTGACTTTTTGGTAACCAGGAATAAATGCTAAGCTCTGTAGTATTTCTAGTTTTGTTCGGTGTGTAAACAAAACACGGCCATCAATACGGACATTTCGGTCAACGGTTTGTGTGACCTGGCAACGAACACATGTTGACTACTGTTACCTAGTCTCGAGTAAATGTCGTGGTATGATTAATCCCGGTTCACCTAAGCCTTGATCAGCGGTTTATGCTATGTCATCAGCAACTGCGACTTCACTCTGATTGCACTTCGAAAAATGTTCATTCGGGATGCCGTACCATGTACTCTGGTCACTGACAATGAGACTTATTCTATTAAGCGAAAGTTTGAAGGCTGATTGAAAGAGTGAGCTGTTGACATTCGCTCCCTGCACCCAGGCATCCTCAATCCAATAGTGCGTATTCTAAAAGATGTGGTAGCCTATGAATGCACGTAATTTTGAAGAAGTGGGGAATGACATGAATAATTTATTGAAGCAATTTTGAGCTACCGACTATCCAACAACTTGAAGCATTCACGCATACTTATCTAAGACCCGTGTTACCCGGACCAACATGCCTAGCCTGCATTTAGCTGGAGTGGCGTATCATCGTGCCGATGACATTCGGTCATCTCAAAGAATTGTGCTGGATAACCTGTTAACTCGAATGTGTGATATACTTGACTTGGATGATGGATCTGTTTGCTGCAGACATGCTGATCAAAATATCTGTAGTTTACCTGTCCTACAACTGTTTGTTTATCACTGGTGTCGGCGTTCCCGAGTCTATTCTAGAACGAACCACCAAAGTTGCGAACGACATTGAAATAAGCACTTCAGAACTTATAACAACCCTTACTTATACGGTTTGTTGTCGATGTGGTGGTTTCCGCTAAATCCAGTTATGATTTCTGTTATTTCATTATATCATAAATAAGAATGTGTACAACCGTAGTCTGAGGGATGAATATCTGACTGCTCAAAGTCGAGGTTTCATTATTAATGAGTTGAAATACCGATTTGTGCCGATTCATTTATTTCATTTATGTACAACTGGGATCCTCACACGTACACACCCTTGTAGTGACCTAGAGATAACCCAAGTATGCCTGTTGTACGATGTGTAAAATCCTTCCTAAAATCTTAGCTCACATTGTACATAGGACCTTAAGGATCTTTGCCTGACGTCTGTTTGGTACATGCGATCGTGTTTGTTTGTTGACACGCTTGCCGGCCTATGCGCGTCAAAGATGTCTTACACATTCTTCCGGCCACTTCGCGCGTTCGACGGGCGGCTCCTTAGCTTCCATAGTTACTTCGCGTATCGTTGTCGTTTAGCGCTGATCAAGTACATTTGAAATTATCGCGTAATATATTTTCGGTCTCCATAACTATCGGTATTTTCATTTCGCGTCTGGTGTTGTTGCGTATACCTGAGGAAATGTTAACTTAGCGCACAAACTCACTAAACCCTCATTAATTCAAATGTGACCTTGTTTTGAAAAATATACTTGAGTGGCTGTCGGAAAAAGCCTGGATATGCGATCCCCATCATCCGCCTCTCTTCTTCTGTTGAATCTATGAACAACAAATTAGTTCAGTTCCGCACTTTTACCTTTCTATCAATATCCAACGTTATCCCCTGCGCACAATTAATCATGCAACATCGCCCTGATATGCCTTTTAAGGAATATGAGGTCGAGTATTTTTAATAATCACACTTTACTGTACACTTCTATTGACATTGCTTTTCCGCTTACTTTTGTCGTAGTAAGGCTGCTGCTTTGTATTTTCATTTCCGAAGCTTACACGACAATTCGCTGAGTGCCTCGCTAGTTTTACACGTTTTCTGTGTACACTCTATTTTCCAGGGTCACTAAGAACACATGGGTCGATAAATAAGATCACTGTTTTGATTGACGTAAGTTCTCTTACAGTAAGAAACATACCACACTATTATTTCGGGTAGTTCTAGCAACCTACCGAGAGTATCTGCCTCTTGATCGCAGCGGACTTTATTTTGCCAGTGGGTAGATACCTTTGTATCAAAACGCATTTCAACTTCAATGTACATATCAATTTACAATCACTGGTTATCGTTACACTTTTTGTTGTTGTTAACGTACCATCCAGTTTTTCATCAGCAGTTCAGTTCAAAATGATGTGGGTTTACCTCTGCTGTCTCATGACGCTTGAATGGTGTGACCAAGAGACTCACTAGACTGCATTTTCTGCCGATGCGATACGTATGAAAAGTGATCCATGGATTTGGAAGACACGAAACGATTTCTTTTGCTCATGAAGGCGAAATTAGAGTCGTATATGAAACTAGCACAAAATCGAAAAACGTCGTTCAAACGTACGTCAGGCTCACTTTTGTTCATTACTAAGTTTGTGGCCTTCACAATCTTAGGGGGCGATGTACCTCATGAGGTGTCCACCCAGTTGGCTATGTTGTTTATTTCATAACATGCAACACGCAGCGGTAGTTTAAACGCAGTCTTCCTCATTGTTTGTCCGACTGTCCGTTGATTCAGAGTCCTCGTGCACGATGTTGACGTACGACCATTTCAAATTCAATCTGTGCGCGTTAACCAGTTTTGGTCGCTCGTTACAGATTGTGACTTTATGGCATTTCAAACCACGGCACTGTCGCATCAAAAAAGTGATTAACCAAAACGTATCACCTTCCAGAAAGGTTGACATTCGCATGACCTTATGAAAATAACTATATTAAGTAGAATAACTCGGATTCTGCGTCATGCATTCAGATATAAATCAGTATATTGTTCACTGATGTACTGTGTCAATAGACTGAACTTCTAACCTTGAAATATAGCGCGGTTCGTGAAATTTTCAATTGTATTACACTCCGCTGTCGTGTGATTGATGCCATTTAGATTTTCGACTGTGTAAGTTGTGTGCATGACTTACTTGGCCTCTGGATCATGCTTGTCGGTTTTTGTCACCATTCCAGATCCCCGTTGGTCCCTTGTCCTTCAGAGAAACGCTTTTCCTCAGGGCGTAGGGTTATTGTACATCGTCCTTATGGGAATTCCCATATGCTTTAAAGCATGTGTTTACTCGGGACCCATGTGTATTGTCTCAAGACAGCTTTAAATAGATTACTGTTTCACTCGTTCTCTTTCTAACGACCCCCAAGACACCCCATAACAACACGAAATGTAAGCAAGATAATTATCTTGCTCACTTAAGTGAAAAAGGAACTGCGTAGTTTGTGAAGAAATACACAAAAAATCTGGGCCATATTAGAGTGTAAGGAAATGCAATGCACATTTTTAGTAATGTAAGTGAACCAGCTTTGTATTATACTCCATACGTATTCATTTTGTGCCCGTAATGGCATAAATAACCTCATACACCAGAATGTACTTCAATACGCGCATATGCCCCGACCATGTAGCTATAGCCAACATCTTTCCTCAGTGCCACCACTTCGTTGCACGGTACAATTGGCGCCGCTGGCTGGAGGATGGGATGGTGGCTGCGGCACATTGCACACCAGTCCAATAATCTTGAACAACTATCTTAGTGCAACAAGCAAAAGTGATCATGCGAACGAGGGTTACGGAGCACTGTAATGGTCCGTAACCATCGTTCGCATGAACAGCACTGCCTTCATGAGGGCAGTGCTGTTCTCTAAGAAGAAGGTAGTGTAATACAGTTCGTTGTCGTGTGATTGACGTCATCTAAGTTTTCGACTGTGTAAGTTGTGTGCATGACTTACTTGGCCTCTGGATCATGCTTGTCGGTTTTTGTTGCCATTCCAGATTCCCTTTGGGCCATCGTTCCTCAGAGAATCGCTGTTCCTCAGTGCCTGCACTCCGTTGCACGTTACACAATTATGCCGAATTTTTGCGTGCAGGAAAAAATTTCTGTTCAAAAATCTGAAATGAATTTAGATTGTTTGAAGGAATTTCTACGGAAACATTCGTTTTTGTTGAAGCCGTATATTGATGATACGTTTTCTGACAAAGTAGACAAGGAGATAGAAAACATAAATGTCGGACCATTTTCGTTGAAATTTTCCAATGGAGCACAGTTTTTGGATAGTGCCATAAAAGCAGTTTCCGGATGTCGTTTCGACGCAATTGAAATGGATCTATTCATTGCGAGGTTCAAAGCTGGTTTGGAAGAACATTTGGGTTTATTTAGGTGTAGTGCCACAATTGCTGACCATTCGTTTGAAAACAGTGTTCCCCATTTTGATTTCATTTTCAGACAAATTCTTGAAAGCTTTTCAACGAAACGTATTGACGATGATGTGAACACTTGCCAACCGAATTTTCCAGTTGTGCATAATATTGATGAAAATGATCATGATTTCTTCCATCATTTTGCATCCCTACTGCGTTCTATCCGTTATGCACTCGTCAATGGACAGTCTCGCAGTGTTGTCGCGTGTTGCTACTCTATGAACCTTCTGCTATCTTTCTACATATTTACAGCGGTCCTGCAAGCTAGCTCTCCACCCGCAAAACTGTTTGTGTTTTTGCCCATGATAAAATCAAATAGGTCGGATGTTTCCTTCTTTTCAAGCCGCACAATTACCATGATATTTCAGTCAGCTGATTTGGATGCAGCGGCTACATCTTGTTTCAGTTCGCTCAAGAATCATATTTCTTCGAGATGGAGATCAACATTCATACTCATTGAGGAGTCCATAGAAGCCAAATTTGTTAAAAAAATTGAACGTCTACTATATCAATCGCCCGAAAAAGTATCTCGTAACACCTCAGTAACAGAAAATGGGGAACCGCCTTCGGAAACCTTTTATGCACCGGAAGACGTTAAAAAACACATAAATGATCTTAAGTTCAATTATGGAGCTCGCCTGATTGGCCAAGAAGGCAAATGGCCAAATCTCCTATGTGATGTTTCTCCGTCTGCTCTGTCAAATGAGAGTCGAACTCATTACTGTCCAGTGGGGTACCTGATGAGATTTCGTACACCTAAAGAAGCGATTTCGTTGGCCACGTATTTCTGTAACTATCAGCGATTTTATCCAGGAGCCCTTTTCGAAGTATGTGTAAACGAATCACCGGTTGCAAACTTGTGGTTGAATTCTAGCTCATTAACTTGGCAGCTTGTCACTTCACTAAGTTCTGTTGGTATTCAAACGCTGTTTGTTAACACCTTTAATGATTACTTACTGTCTGCCATGTACACCAATGAATCAACTTGCGTAGACTATCGTAAAACATATTGTCTCACTTCACCCAGTAATATTCATTCTTGTCAAAAGATGGTTTTGAAACTAACTCCGCAATTATCGCAGGCTCTGAAAGCTCAGCAGGCATGGACAGCCTTGAGTTTTGACAAGATCCAAAAGAAACTTTTGGACGTTTGCACTAATGCAAATATAAAACAGGTTATTTTTAAAATGGCACTAAAGTCGACTTTCAAGGCCTTCAGTCAGTTACTCCACTGTTCAGATAGCTTTGGCTTACTGACACGAAAATGCGGCCCTGAAAATAACTTGATCGTTGCCCGGCAGTGGTTATGTCCTTGTGGGCCAATGATATTTCTCGCAACTGGAGAAAGGTCATTTCAAGGAAGTTCAACAGATGCCATCTTACAATGTATACTGCAGGTCCTTCTGGCCGGAAACTCTGTGGTTTTTATTTTGTCTAAAGAAACTTGCAAGACGGACTTCTGTGCATCCAATTTAGTAGGAATTGCAAAGTTGCAAACAATTTTGCCAGCAAATTTGATCACAGTCGCTTCGTTCGAAGACATCAGCAAAGATGAGTTATCCTTAGCCTTGAGTATGGTTGTTCATCCTGGACATGTTTTTGATCTTGAGAACTGTTTAGCCGACAGTGGAGAAGACAGCGACATTTGTGAAAAGATACTGTTATGCTGTTCAAAACCGGGGAAGCTTTTCTGGTCATTTGGTGGTGAGCTCTTTTGTAATTGATATTTTTTCGTTCCGTAGACTTTACTTACACTTTGCTTACTTCTTTTGATTTACATTCTGAAACTTTAACATTCCGTAAATAAAAGTGCTGTCGTAGTCAAATCATGTTTTTTTTTCGAAAACGTACAGTAATTTCGTTTACGTGGAACAAATTGTTCTATGCATTACATGCATCAGAGCTCATATTACCATAAGGGAGCACTGCATTTAATGAACTGTTGAGCTGTTTATGGCCGCTTATTCTAATATAAGTACATCAGCGTTAAGCTGACTGGTTGTCAAGCATTATAACTGTGTGTCTTGTCTGAACAGCAGATATTCTCATTTCGTTTTTCGCAAATTGCGTTGTAAAAGAAGCTGCACACGATTCTTAGACCTTTACTTTTGAAACAAGTACGTGGGGAGAAACAGTGTTTATACTTTTCTAATAATATGGAGCTATTTCCAAACAAACAGTTGTAACTTGTGGTGGACTTTGCAGCTGATTGTGTATGCCTTTTATTTAGAATCAAAGTGAGTCTTGAAAGTTAAATTTTTTTGTCAGTTTCTGTTAGAATATTTTGCAAACTCACAATGTTGATATTTACCACTGAAGTACAAGTACGACAGCAAACCGTTTTTATGTGTTAAGCAGTAGATCAGCGAAATGATATCCCGGAAAACGCATTATAAAAGAAGACTTTGCCCGACCTACATTGCGCCTGTCCAGTTTGAAATTAATGCGGATTACTGACATGCAGTTGGGAATTTAATTAGTTCGAGTTAACCACCACTCACATTTGATCACAGCCTTCACATTCAGGCAGATCTTCTAGCCAGCCACTTTCGAAGAGAAGCATTAGACCTGAGTTTCTCTCTTGTTGAATCCCATAAGTAGTGCATACCTTTGCCACGGTCGGTATTGGAACTCCGACCACGCTTTCACATGACAATCGTGTTGATTTTTGCGCGACTGATTACATATTAACTGCGACCGAATGCTCAACCACTGTGATCAAATGTGAGTGGCGTTCAACTTGAAATATATGGATGTTAATATCAACGTCACTATCGCCATTATTGTAGTGTGCAAAATTCACTACGATACTGCGTGGCAATCTTGCTTATATATAATAGTGACTAATACATAAACAGAATAACGGCCTAAGAAGTGACAACAATGGAGGACGGTTATTTTGTTAATTGCGGAGAATTCAAAATATCTGAGTGTTTCAAGACTATGCAAGTTAAACTAAACGTTTAGGCTTTGGTGAGAGGAAGTTGAAATACAGATAGTGAAATGAAGAGATAAAGGGTAATATACTCCTATGTTTTCCTAGTGGTCTTTTCGTGCGCGACCACTCGCATGACAATGTTAACACTTATCAGCAGTGTGCAGGAAGGCTCAAATTCTAAATGTGTTTACATGACCCTCTATTTTCATCCTATTTTTTGTCAGCGGTGTGTACACCATTGCTCGATACCAGCTTACTCCTTTGAATAAATCGCGGTTTGTTAAGTTGTATA
>JTDE01005172.1:25142-47528 GCA_014338405.1 Paragonimus skrjabini miyazakii
AAGCGTAAACTACACGCTGATCGTGAAGTTTGGTTGAGGGGAAGTTAAAGAAATGGAAGCCGCTTTTGCTTGTGGAACACCGGCACACTCTTCAAGCTTATCCGTACTGGTCCTAGACAACCGCGTGTCGGTGAAGCTATCAGCGAGATAGATGGCAAACGTCTATTATAATTCCAGAGGGTGAGCGCGTTAATCAGAACACTTTGAGTCAATTTGGCTGGCCTCCTGCTTCTACCGTGTTGCTGTCATAAACTTGTACTATAACACCCTAGGCGGTAGATTTAACACCATCTGTTGAGACTGAGGTCCGTAATCGTATTTCCGCTCTCAAACATAACGGGGCTACTGGCTCAGATGATCTCGTGCCAGCACTTTTCAAAAAATGTGGGGAGGCGTTAGTAGAGGTCTTCACGCAGTTGTTTCAACTTATTTGGACAGTGGAGACCGCCCCTCCTTGCGGGATCACTCGATAGTAGTCACCCTATTCAGGAAGGAAGTCCAAGGCTCTTGCAAAAAACAGAGAGGAATTAGTTTGATCCCAGTCATTACAAGAGTTTTGACGTCCATTGTACTTCGTTTACTCACTGCAGCTCGAGAGGCAAACATTAGTGAAGAGCAGACAGGATTTTGCCCTTGAGTGTGGATGGATAGATAACATTTTTACTCTTCTTCAAATTCCGGAGCAGCGTCATGTGTACCACCGGACAACATTTGTTTTGTTTCTCGATCATAAGAGTGCGTTCGATTCGGTGGATCGAACTGCTTTTACAGGGTCTCTTAAACTCAGGGGTATACTGACGAGTTAGGTGAACATACTGTCGGCGCTTTACTCCCATACTTCTGCTCAGGTTACGGTTTACGGTGAGCTATCTGACAGTTTCAGCACCAGGAGCGGCGTTCGTCAAGGCTGTCCCCTTTCACCATTTTTGTTCCATTTCGTCATGGATGAAGTAATGGAGGACTGTCTGCAGCACTCAAATGATGCCTGTGTGGGCCTCCTACCTGGTGGAAGGCTGACTGATCTTGATTGTGCTGACGAAAAGATGTTGTTTGACAACTTTCAAGCGACACAAACAACGCTAAATGCAATTTCATGTTTTGCTAAATACTTCGGAATGTGCACTGCGGCCTCAAAATGCCATGTGCTTCTGCAAGATTGGTGTTCATTACCTAAATTTAGGGTTAGATAATGAAGTCATGGAGGTTGTTGACCGGTTTATTTACCTGGGAAGCTGCATCAGTGGCGGTGGCAGCGGAGGTGTAGGGAATGAGATAGAGACGCGTACTTCCAAGATTAGAGCGGTGTTTACTAATCTGAGGTGCTTATGGCCACAGAGAGGTATCTCTCTGAAGTTTAAGGGTCGCGTATATCAAACAACAGTGAGGGCTGTATTACTATACGGCAGCGAAACATGGCCCCTCAGGGTAGAAAACGTGAACCGCCTTCAGGTATTTGACCACCGATGTCTGCGTTCAATCGCTCGTGTCGGATGGCACCAGCGAGTGAGCAACGAGGAAGTCATGAAGCGGGTGTTTGACACCGATTGTCAAATGAGTTCTTTCTTTCAATCCCTATACTTGCACATACTTAGGTGGTTAGGTCATGTACTAAGGATGCCAAACCGAGCACTGTTTGCCGACGCTGCGACCGGCTAGCGTAAGGTCCGGGGTCGACCGATGATGACCTGGTGTGTAGAAACAGAGTCGGTCACGAGGAGTTGGTCTCTGTAGGTAGGGTTCACCTCCCAGGCTAAAGATTTCGCGTCTCACAGAGTCGATGGCCGGAGACGTTAGGTGAAATGGCGGCTAACCGTGCTCAGTGACGTGAATGTTGTCGTTGTTTGACCGAGTTATGTGTAGTGAGTGCACTTGATGACGCGGGGCAGTGAAACTTTCTTGCTGATGACGCCCTACTTTTACTTATAGCTCGGTTGTTTATTTGCAATGCGTAGACACCTTGATGTGGAATATTTGGATATAGAAGGGGATATTTTTAATACTTAGCTCCCTTCTCCTTTTTCTATACAGTGTTTGCTTTTCCCTTGGTTGTGTGGCAGTTAAACGTCAGTGAGTATTACTGTTTATGATGATAATGATGACGGATGCCGGTGACCATTCTGTCTTACATGAGATTGTCTCTTACGTACTTTCGTGGTTTTGCTGGTTTCTTCAAGACGGTTACACATTTGTTTATCGTTTCTCCGGCTTACCGATTTCTCTCAAACAACTGGAAGCGTTCGAACCTTTTGTTTGTTCCTCGAAGGTCAAGTTTCCAAGAAGCTATTTTCCTCTATCTCTGGTTACATATCGAAACATAGCTAGCTTGTATTCCTTACTGGTATCCGATAAATTGGCCAATGAGGAAAAATTTTCGTTCTCTTCTCATAAACACCAGTTGTTCGCAAGTCTGTTCTTACTGTCCACATTCAATGGTTCGGTCAGAACAATCGTCAGAGGCTTCGTCGTAGTGTTCGCTTTGCCAACTGAAGTTTTCTTCTCACCTGACACCATGTTGGAAAGCCCCTACCTTGCGAGGTGAAATCAGCGGCAGATCTCGTGGCACAAGCCAAATCTCAGTTTTATTGATTTTCCGTTGGTTATTTGATAGACAAGATGCATCAGTAAAGTGGAGGTTTACAATTGGTCTTGACACATCGGCTTTCCTATCACTCGGCTCGGCTTCGTTTGTAGCCCGTTTGTTTGAGCGTGTGACGCAATTAAACAACTTGTTTTACTCCGATACTCGTTATATCTAAATCCGATGCTACGGCAGCGTGCTATCCGGTTGGTCACCGCGCTGACACACTAGTCTGTTCGCGTTTCCAGCATTGATTGGCCATAGTTTTTTGCGAATCGTCCGTTGACTTTGTATGGGTGCGTTTGTCCAATCCAATCCCTTTACAGTTAAAGGTCAGTGGGTCGTTGTAAGCGGACCCCCTTCTGGAAGTCATTATGGCATCCACCGTTCCTGCTCATCTGTCACGTAAACTTCCAAGTGGACGTACTAAATTGGCGGGGCTATCTGAATCTCCAGACCTGTTTACCTGATCTAATTTGCTCTCACGTGTTCTAATTGTCAAGCATCTGCGACCGTGGATACCCACACTGTCCAAGTTGGCCCGTTGAAAAGTTCACTTATCTTTTGCTAAACAGTCAGATATAGACTCTCACATCTGTTTGTCTGTATGTCCGGATCCTTTCAATAACCCTTCTTTTCAGGTAACAAGATGTAATACTTTTTAAATCCCCTTGTTTTTTCATAGCAGTATTGACTTGAGTAACACAGTTTCTGGTCCTCATCAACTAATTGCTTGGTTACAGTGCTTTTGAAGTTTCTTTGAAACGATCCGTCAGGTAGCTCCACTTATAGCTAGGAAAGCACAAGCTCATAACCAGAGACTTCAGCTGCTGTCTCAAGAATTTTAAAACTAAACTCCTTAGGTTATTCGGACTTTTGTTGTTGCCTTTCTTAACAACTGTTTCTTCGTCCGGTGTAAAAGGCTATGTTGTGTCACAAGGCTCGGTGTTAAAATAATGTAAGCTAAAGCTGAACTATCCAGCAGATTTGTTGTAAAACACATACGTAATACGGTTAACACAATTTTAGATTTCCCTAGTTTGAAATGGAAGTGTACACTATATCAACTGGAGGAGCAACAAAGTCGACACTGCAGTGATACATGATGTACGTCAATCGTTTTTCTCATTTGTTTCAATAATATTTTCAGTGATAACCGGCATGCAAACAGTTTATCGTACATTAGAGGTACCCTGCTGATTTTTGTAGTATGTGCGTTTCTCTTGCATTCAGGCATGTTTCCAACGACACTGCAATTTTACGCGACTTTATAATAGTATGTTCCAGAAAATAAATCACTTTGTTATGGGTGACTGTAAGTTTTAGCAGCGTGTAGGAAAAAGTCCAAAATATGTTTCTTAAATGATTGTTGTTGGTTTAATTTATTTTCAGCCAACATGTTCTAGCCATGAGGGTCAGCGCGAACTTATGTGAGAGGAGCAATGATGTTGTCATCCGCGAGAAACTTCTGAATAATACGAATGCGATCATGTAACAAAATCACATAAGACTTGCGAATTATACTCCAGAGTCTTGTTGTAGGACGTAAACCGAAAGCTCGTTCAGTTATGTCGTTGAATTTTGCTGCGTCAGGTCATACAAAATTCTGTGCATAATAGATTATATTTGGGAGCGTTCAACAGGTATCAGTGTTTGGACTGTTTCTTATTGACGCCGGCCCCTTTCGATCGCAAAGTTTATGGGAATGCGACAGTCGCGGTCAATTGTGAGTGATTTTCAATCTCTATCGAGCACTTGTCAGAAAAAATAGTAATCACTGCCCAGCGGCTTCACCCTAAGGCCAAAAACGAAAATTGATTCTTCCACTCCAGCTAACTGCAAATGACGCATAAACAAAGGAGTGGCATTGAGCATCGTCCACTGAGTCCCTACTTCCTCGTCGCGGAAGGTCAAATATCACGTCAAGGTGTTAACCGAAGCGGTCGCAATTGGATGATGTTATTCGGGTTTGCTTGTTTAGGGACAATGCACTAAAACGTTGTGACTAACATTTCTATATATGGCCGTCCAATTGATGTACTATTTTATCCCCGTTCCACTGTGTCGACTTGATTAGCACCGGCATTCTGAGACCTACATCGTTTGTATTCTTAATCATTACAGAGTCCTGTATGAAATTCATACAACCATCTTTTCGTTTGCATATACTCGATCAATTACTTTCCATTAGTTACTTAATGTTATATACTTACATGAGCCAGGTATAATCGTTTGTCGAAAATAGTTCGTTTAGCCGGAAGTCAGGTATCATGATTTCCAAAGGGATTTCAGCTTGCCAACCCCCATGTTGGCCGACTTCATTTATCTACACCACTGTATCACTTTTACACCTTGTGTTTTATCCCAGTCAGCATCGGATTTGGAAACCACTGTTGAGAATGGCGGATGATTAGCTATAGTCTTTAATACATAATTCAACTATGTGCACCATTAAGAACTGCTCTGATTAACTCACTTGATTGTTGGTACCAAACTCCTGCTTTGTAACCTTATCATTGCTTTCCTGTCATTGACACTCAGCTAGAGTGAGTGAATCCAAAAGCTGGTGATTAAATATCTAGAGACAGATTACTTCCTCCACCCTAAGTTGCTATGTTTTGCAACCTCAGCTGGATAATGCTTGTCTGCTGACTTTATTTAGGCGACTGTTAGTTTTCTGGTATCTCCTTCCCCAAAACTGTCCTGGGTTAGCTTCTACTATTTCACCTCTTAAGACACCAACATTAATTTAATTTCCTGTACCTCCGCTCCTGACGATACAGCTTCCTGGGTGCGTATATCTGTCGGCAACCTTCATAACGTCATTACCGAACGTTATAATAATTGAAGGACTTCGCAGTTGAAAGCTTCAAGATGTTCAGAAATAGTCGGTACGTAAAGTTGCTGTCAGTCACTCTTTGTGCTGATAAGAAGTTGTCAGTTAGCATTAACTGGCAGTTAGAAACAAGATCAATCAGCCTTCTACCAAGCACGAACTCTGCACCATCATTCTCTAACCACTAACGGTCGTCTACTATTTTGTCTTCAGACGGATTGTATAACTTAAATCAACTAATTTCTGGTAAGATGACAGTGCGGGTCCCATTCGTATGTCGACTGTTGCATTCGTTGTTCTTCCGAAGCACACTAATGGCAGTTGGACTTCATCCACCACCTTTTACTGGTGTGAACGTAGGCTGATTGACGACAGCAGAATAGACTGTGACACTTTTGGCAAAATGATATCAGATTTCCTGCATTGCATTTCTAGACTCATGTCAAATGAGAAATGGAATTTGCCTAGTACTAGTCTATTTATTTAGTTTCCGGTTATTTTGATTCATCGGTCAACTTTCTTAATAATTGGTGAATAATTTCTTCAAAGAAAACATCACTCACGTTTGGTAGTAGCTTTTAAGTTTAAATAAACATCACCCGACTTCTTTTGAAGAAGCACATCAGCCGTCGTTTTTCTGTTACTACAGTTCACCTTCTTGCTTGTAATTAACTACCTGCTTGTAGGTTGATTGTTCTGACCACTGTACCGTCGACGCCGCGTCAGGTACTAGCAAATTAAACAATTAAACACTAAACTATCTCAATTGGTTATTAACGGACTGGGTGGCGGTCATTTGCAGAGTTGACACAACAACATTCTTGGTACTGAGAAAAAACGGTCCAGTGGTCAATGACAGCGTGAGCGGGGGTGCATGTCTGTATATTGACAAAGGTGTATGTCGCTAATTAACTGCGGAAAACAGCGAGATTCGAGCGTGATAATTAATTTCGAGAGGAAACAACTGAAGTATCTAGTTGGACACTGAATCTGCCGTCATATTTTACGTTACTGATGAGTAGTAGGGAATTTTGGTTTTCGCATAGATTGAACATGACACACAATTGATCACCGTTGTCGCATTCCCATAGACTTTCAAGCCGGTCTCTTTTGAAAAGAGGCACTAAACTCGAGTTTCGCTCTCATTAGAACTCGTCAGTAGTGCATATCCTTGCCACTGTCGAGACGCTTTCATGAGGCAACCGTGTTGACCACTGCGCCACTGACCTCACATTAGGCACGACCGAATTGTCATATGCGAACGCTCAACCACGTTCGCTTGTGGGTAGTGATCAGGTTGTCCGATCGTCTTGATAAGAGACACAGTTACTGTCTGTTGCTGTCGATAAAAAGGTGTTTTCTGCTATCCTACTAGCGATACCGGTTCCATTTTCCAAAACTCAACTTCCTTCGGACGCCAAGTTGTGATCCTCTGACTGTAGCTCCATCTGAAACTAGTCAACGGAACCTCAATAGGGATAAAGTACAGCGATTGTGTCTTTTTTACTTTATCTTGTGTCCTTTTAGGCGAGAAATGCAATCACGTGCACGGCCTTGTGTAGGATTTTTGTTCAACCATTTCGGAAAGCTAGCAGTTTGAAACGAATGTTCCAAAGGTTTGTAAATTCATTTTGTGAATCTAATTTGTCAATGTGCATTCCACTCGTATATCTTTAATCAAACCACACAACCAAGTTCAGGAACAGATGTCGTAGTTTTTGGTTGATTGACGTGGTCGCCTATCAACTTAGCAGCATTTGTGATCGCTAACTGTTTGACAACTGTCATACTTTTACTTTAGAATGATAGTTACAGTAAATCTCACACAAACATCTATCGATCATCCAAACTGTACATGTAAGAACTGCTCCTCATTAGCAAAAATAAAAAAACCAAGAAAATAGCGCAACGCAAAAGGTAGTTGTAAAAATGTTTGCAGACGGAAAAATACTTCTTTTCAGATTAATTCGTTTTCATGACAATTTGTTACCTTTCAAACATCTTCAAAGGATGGGTACATAGCTAATAGTCTATAGGAATAATCGTCATAATACAGGCGTTCTTCGTTTTCAGAGGTTAGCAAGTACCTAATTGCTTGTTAACTTTGCATTTTTTTTTTGGTGGTAATGCATAGTTTACCTGCAACTAAACTTCTTACTGAAACAGTGTTGATGGAGTAGAACGGATACCAGTTGCGTGTGGAGGTTTTAAATTTGATAGAATGGTGCGCACACCAAGCTCAACTTTCGCTTACGCCAAACAAATAACATCATAACATATAGACGCTTTCTGACAAACATGGTCAATTATTTCTAATGTCACATTTTATTTGCGATTGAGACGTAAGGGGAGAATTTCTACAGTGCGGTAGTACTTGGTTTAATTCTGCCCCTATATACACTGGACATTTCTTTGCGATCAACTAAATACTACAACAATGGCATTCATACGAGTGAAGAACAACTGTTTCCCTTATAACCACAAGGAAGACATATGGATCTGTTGTGTCTGAGGGTTATTCTGAAATTAACAGGAGAGCAGATGTATGACAAATACGTCAACGTCAACGGAACAATCGGTTAGTAATATATGGGTCAGGTTTACGTGTTTTTTTCACCGGCCTTTAGCATCTCGAGGGACGTGCGGCATGTAGCGCTCGCAATTAGGCACTTCGATTAACCCTTCACATCGCAGTCTAAATTGAAACCTTCCACGTAAGTAATAAGGGGTAAACCTAGGACTAGTTGCAGCAAGCATTTTTTTATTAATCATACGAGAACTCGCGTTCATAGATGCATATTAGTATTGTAGAAATCAAAGTCTGTTATTGGCTGATCTCATTGGTACATGCAAAGTCACAAACTTTAACTTGATTGATGCAGTACGGCATAAAAAACATGGTGAATAACGGAAGATGTAACAGTGAATCTGTTCGTCCAATCCTGATGTGGTATCTTAACACAACGTTTGAATGGTCCCTTGTTTTGTCTTTCATTATGTCGGCATTTGCATAGGCGGCGAGTCGAGCAGGTTTTCACCACGCTAGCCTGCACCTCGTTATCCACTAATGCATTACCTACTATATAGTTTAACAACTTAATACAATGTGAATACAGGGCAGGCCAAAAGTTTAAGCTGTTCGTATTCATGACCCGAGACAGATAAACATCAATGTTTTCACCAGTAAACCTCGGTAAGAGAGTCCTGTGCACCCTAACTATCTCAGCGTAAACGTTTTTGAAACGTCTGCAATTGTCAATGAAAAAAACTCGTAAAAGTTTACGCCCGCTGTCTTTCTTGATTGTAAGCTATTGGCCAGATTTGAAGTGCATCCCTGCGATTGTCTGCGAGGGGTGTCAACGCTTGCCGAGCCTCTGATAACATGACAGATGTATAACTAAAGTTCGGTTAGCAATAAGCGACTGCGAAATCGTCAAAGCCTCAGGATTTCTGTGAAGAATAAAAATGTGATGAAAAATGGATTGAGGATAACACAATGTTACGAGCAATTTGTAATGCTCTACGTTTCAACCACCTCGGGTGGCCTTTCTCAGGAGTGTTGTAATCGATTCCTGAGGAAGGCCACCCGAGGTGGTTGAAACGTAGATTATTACAACTTGCTCGTAACGTTGTGCTATTCTCAATCCGTTTATCAATAACATGTTAACCACGACGCCTAAACTGTTTGACTTCATTCGTACTAAATTTGGAATGGATATCTTGAAAATGTGATAGATTCATACATCTGAGGTTTAGAGAACTAGAAACTTCCAATGTGTATTCTGTTTGTGTAAGCTGTGTAAGGACGGAAAGGCGATCTGGTGGACAAAAGTTAACCTGAGTTTGTGGTATGAAAACTGTAACTTTAAGACTTGCTTCAGTATAGAATTCTGAGCTTTTTGTTTGAAAATCAAAGTTCGCACTTGAATGTCGATTCTGTTGGGCATTTTCATTCATGCAGTTAGTGATAGAAGCTACTTTGTTTCCTCGTGTAGTTTTCGATTATTACTTGAATTGTTAAGCCATTCTGTCTATTTATCTTCTGTTTTGTTGTGGTTCTGATATCAACTTCTCTGTAAGAATTGAACGTTTCTTATGTTAAGTTCAAAATGATAAATAAATGGTTTTTGCTGGATTCAAGAATGTCACTTTATTTTGTAATTCGATACGGACAGATTAAATATTTACAAAATTTGGTTTGAATCAGTAGTGTAGGTTGGAAGATTTAGGTTATTTCAAAATTGAACACCACCCGCACTCGATCGCAGCTTTTGCATTCATATAAGTCTTTCGGCTAGCCCTATTTCGAAAAGAAGCACTAGACTCGAGTTTCGCTCTTATTAGAGCTCATCAGTAGTGCATATCCTTGTCTGGATCAGAGTTTGTGCTCTGACCCTCATGTTTGTGAGACTAGCGTGTTAACCACAACGCTAGCAACCTCACAATAGGCATGTCCAAGTAATCAAATCCAAACACTCAACCACAACCTTGTATGCATAGTGTTCATATTGTTCAGCTTGCCCGATCATTTCGAAAGGAGAATGAACTGAATCACTCTGTTCTATCCAATCGATAACCCCCTGACCAGGACTTTTCAGTTAGGTTGAAGTTACTGTCTTCATTGAACCAACTGAGCATAATTTGAATCAATAGTGAAGGTTCGGAGATTTGGGTTATCTCAAAATTGAACACCACTCACACCTGATCGCAGCCTTCGCATTCAGATAAGCCTTACGGCTAGCCCACTTCGTTTGTCGTTGTGTAACTGTAAGTTATGTCACAATATATATTCGTGGATGGAAATAGCTTTTTCATTGTGAACCGGTTTTAGAAACTGAAAAGCTTTTTGATTTAATTGCGTACGCAAGTTCATCAGCATTATAAGAAGATTTTACGGGACGTGTTGTTCGTTTGCATTCTTTCAGATAGTAAACATTCAATACGGACAACCAGGTGATTGACCAGATGAAGAACGAATACCAATAATTTTGCAAACCTCGCTTGATCTGGACTAGAAGATGAGAGCACGCAAAAAGCAGCCTCTAACTGCTTTTGAGAGTGTCACCATCGCTTGTGACGAGTGGCCAGCAAAGTCACAAGAAACATGTAATGTTTCAGTCGATGGCATTAGATTCATGGTGTTTGACTTGATCTAAGTGATGAAGGGACAATGGACGTGAAATTCGGTTGATTGGTGAAGCCGCTTTTTTTTGTTTCTTCAGCAGCCTGTGTGTCCTAAGTCATGAAATTGGTTATACGTCAACAGTAATACCACCACTGCTCTAGGGAGCAAAAGTGAACGTCTTATACGGTACCACTATGTTGCTCAGTGGGGTACGACCAGGCACCTTTATTTATTCATTTTATGCCCAATTAAAAATGGAGTGTAAGTCAACTTGTTAGTGTTTTGTCTTTTCTGCCTAAGTGAACAAACCACAGTCATGCGGTTTTTCTTATGTGCAACCGACGTCGGTGCTCACTGAAGGTGTTTATTTAAGCTCAATACACCAACCAACGGTTTCTTCTATACTTATTCATCTGATTCCATAAAACAGCTCTCGAGTTAGCCCTTTCTTGGTCCGAATAAATGAAAACTCAAGAGTATTCGGATGCAGTGCAATCCCAACGGATTTTCAACACACCAGGCTTCATATCATCATTTTATATCTGTGGATACTTAATTCACGAGGAAAATCATTGCGTAATTGCTTTCAAAATAATGGCCGAAATGAATTTTAAGGTGAAATTATGCAAAGGTTTTGGGAAGATTTTCAAGGGAATCCGTGCGTTTAACTATCATCAATATTTAATTAACACATGTGTATTATAATGCACTTTGTGTGACTGTTCCCTAGACCTCTTGTTTCAGTTTCGTTGTGAAGTACCACACAAAGTCTAGTCGACTGATCGCGGAAACTGGGACCGTCATCCAGTCCGCAGAGTTTGAAGTGGGTGCACCCTGCAAAGTTGCAAAGTATACACATCAACGAAGGATTGATTGTTTCGTATCCTTAGTAAATAACTGATCGACTACGAAACCTGACAGATCCTGAACAAACAAGCATTTGGCCAACTGGTCTGTAAACAAAAGTGTCTTAGATGAACAGAAAAATAAGGAAAATTAGGCAAAAATGGCAATGTAGGTACGTGACTGTAATTAATCTTAAGCGACTAGTAAAACATGAAATTATTTTCATGCGATCATCACTGGAGTACCAGAGAAATGGCATTATATCGGGTATAAAATTCGTTTACTGTTCAGTACGTTGATTATCATCTTCATTCATGATGTCAGTGACAAAAGTGTTTGGTGCACAGTCTTTGGATCAGACGTTCATTTTGCTTGTGCAGTGTCTATCGTGCCTCACGTTGCTCACTACAGTCGCCGATGGTTAGAGGCAATCTGAAAAGAGCCAAGAGATGTAGTGGTAATGAGTTACGAAGGACTTTACAACCATGTTGAATAGTAATAAAAATTGCAAACGGTCAGGTTAGAAAAATCGCGACCATCCACATGCCTAGCTGGAGACATTTTTGTGCACTCTACAATGTCACAGTCGATTGCATGTCACTTATATTCACGTAACCCACCCTTTACATTTTTTCCCCCTCGTTTTATACACACACGTCTTTATTTCTCGTTTGTTTGCTGCTACTGTTGGTGGTATCATTGATAACGTAAGCTGTAATGTCTATGTGTAATCCTTCGACGATTGAGACGGTGTGATGTTCTCAAGCATTGGCTAAACGCCCCCCTCCGATTTTGTACAACAGCTTTCCACAAATGAGTCAGTCGGCCCTCCTGAAGTCTGAGAGATGTTCGTATATTGTTGTGGGCTTTCGCCTGTTTGGATAGGTGGCTGTGCTCTAAAAAGAACTAACATTGGCTATTAGATTCTCTCACTAGCATTGATGTTTACCGACTCAACACGCAGTAAGCTATGCTAATCTTGATCAACTCATTCAATAGACAGAATAGTCCGTTTTCTATTTTGTAGGTTGCAGCCATACAGAATCCGATTCGAAGTTTTCCGATAAAGTATTCTTATCAAACACAGCTTGGTAAGCGGGTGGTGGATTGATGTATCCTACCGAGTGTTAAACCATTCTTTTAACCGATAAGCTTTTTGTACATACTAAGTATCGTTCGCTGACATAAGTGTTCACGGTTGCTAAAATCCATTGATATCTAATGGTTCTATAATAACCAACTGCCTGATGAGTCAACCAGATCTTCAGTCTAATGAACAGTGCTCATGCCGTTATTGTACTTCAGTCACTCACAAAAGCTATCTGAAGTAAGTACGCACATAATCGCCAACCACTCGGACCACGTCGCTCTTTAAGTGGATGGACCCTTCCCTGCTGAGAAACGCTATTTGCTAAAATATCGCTACTCACTGGCATTTGAACGGAAACCGGAATCAAAATCGCCCAGGCATTTCTTTTCCTGGTAACCACTTCGACCACGATGTCCACTCAATGAAATTTATGCGCGTCGCTTTATAATGGGTCAAACCGCTTCATACTTCAGCACTATAATGTTGAATGCATTTCGTTAACGATAATCCATGTGAAACACGTCAGTCATTAGCTGCTTCCACTACGGTGATTGAATTTAGTCTTCTCATCAGTGGTGGGCTGTAGGTTAATGTCATTTTGAATAAACGACCAAACTGGCAACGGATTGACCTGTTTCGTACAGACTAATCAAGATGAGTCGTCGAACTGTTACATTCCTTAAAAATACCACGAAATTGTGAATAGTACACCATCTGGATATCGATAAGATATACGAAAGCTGAAAAAGAAAGCGGGTGGTAATTGTACATCACTGCTAACCAAAGTACATTATATAGTCTCTCCATGAGAAAACACAGAACTATAAATGGTAGTTGCTTAAGTTCAGTTTTAATGTTGACCAACCTTTGATTCAGATGCCGTAGATTATCTAGCAGTGGTTAACTAACTTTGCATGTTTAGGGGTGAACACAAGTTGATTAACCATCGGTATATTCATTCATTGCCAAGCCACATCATACACGATACGTTATTGCAAATATCGGTACTCTTTCAATGTTAACTGTCCACTCGAACTACATCGGAGGCTGCCTATTTCGTTCACTCACACGATTTTACGCAGGTCTACGATGACCATTATTGCGGATATTATCTCGCGTGATTTGCCTGAACACCAGATGCATCTGACATGACAGTTTGCTGTGGAAACGCACTCTGGACCGTACTGATGAGACACACAGAGGATTAGCAAAACATCAACCAACACACATTGATGAATGGACCATTGTATGTCAGAAATTGCAGTGGAACTACCTATCTGGAGTTGTGATCCAAGTTCGTGGATAGCACAAGGATTACGTGGTAAAAAAAACCGGTACGGACGATATTGTGGGGGACTGTCAGGCAGGAATTGCGAGCATTCCAACTCTCCGCGGAATACCCCAACACAGGGGTAGGTACGTTCAAAAACCCACGGTGAGTGAATGGAGAACGGCGTGGGCGACCGGATGAGTCATCGCTCGACCGGATCGGACCAACGGGCGAGACGTGGCAGCCGAAATAAAATGAATGACCAAATTGAAGGCGTGATTATTCCAACACTCTCAGGAATATCTCGACACGACTGTAGAGTACGTTCAAAGCCTACAGCAGGTAGACGGAGGACAGTACGAGCGATCGAACAAGCTATCGCTCAACGAAATCGGATCAACGAACGAGGAATAGCAGGCAGAAAACCCCCGGGTAGAAGGCGCGAATCACACACCTAAACGGGGTAGAAGTGCACACGACGCGTGAACGAAAACCTGGGGGTGTTGTGGAATGGGATGCTGACTCAAAAACGCGAGCGCGCGCGAAGCATGTGAACTAGCGAATTGGGCAATAAAGATTGTGCTTTACTGAACGCCTTTTCGCTACAATATGGAGTTTAGCATGCATGATACACAAACACTCGTCTGTACCTAACGGTAATCCCGTGGCCTCACAGTTTTCACTGACATATTCATGTGAAGTAAACGCCATGTGTTGTCGGATCGCACCCGGTTGTTCTTGTGTTTCTTACAATTATGTCAAGACCATAATGCGTACCTTCCTTTGACTACCCACAGGTATTATAGTGTGGTCGTTTGTCCACGACATACTTATACAGATTAGCAATTATCTTTGGTTCAAGTAGATTGCTACAACAATCAATTCACACATACTTTTTGTAAAAAAAAAGTAAACTACTGGTTGATAAGAATGTTGACACACTCGGGGTTTGACACAATTCACCTACAGTATCTATAATAACTTTCACTAACCCTGACTTAGACCACATACTTGCCCACGGAGAACAAGTCTAAACTTAGCCTCCTCACCTACAACTGTTGTTAACACTTCGATTAGGCTTCCGAGTTTTCATGTGAACCGTGTTCAGTCAACGTAATTCCTTAATGCTGATTTAGTTGAATCAACTACACGGTGGTTTATGTCAGAACTGTCAGTCAGCCTGTTGAAAACCGATTGGCAATGCTACTACTAGTTTTGGCAGTTCCGAATGTTTCGAAAATAGTAGGAAGTTTACTCTTATATAGAAATTGCAGTGTTCTGCAACTTTCTTCTCAAAAGTTGGTTACACAAACTTTGATAGACGGTAAAGTAAACATGGGTGGTTATTACTCGGGGTGATTTGTAGTTAATGGGTCGAATTAGTTTACCTTTTTGTCTGTTAAACTGTCTAGATAATTGGTCTTGATGTGACCGTCACAAAGATTGTCACTTCGAATGTGTATATGTTTATACACTCGCCTAGTACTTCCTGTTAATATCCGGCCGAACGACCTTTGGTATTACAAATCACTTTGTTTATCAAACTAGCTAACAGTCACACACATTCTTGTGGCTAAGCTTTGACTGTGAACACAGTCAAAAAGGATCAATAACAGCGATCAATCAACTGACATGCTTGCAAGCTATTTGTTGAAATGCTCCCAACTACACGCAAATACATTCTTCCAAAAGGTGACAGTAGTGTTTTGTGTAAGTTGGTCGTGCGGCCATTAGTTTGGGTGGCAATTAGACCACGAATACAATACAACAGGCAGTGGTGGAAACACTTTACTAGAATCAAACGACTTGGTTGTTAGATGTTCTTCATTTAAATGCAGTCAGACCTCTATACTAGCGTCCCCTTTTTCGTACATCTCTGTTTTGTTTATCTGTTTCAAGGTGTAGTAAATTCTGTTGAAAAGGACATCAGTAGCTACGTCATCTCGCTGTAAACGTCCATTTGATGGTACATGAATCAGAAAAAAACACAAAACAACTTCCACAATAGAACCAAACGTTTGTACAAACTCGAAAGCATCTAACGAGAGTGCTTTTTACCGGACGCATCAAAGAAGGGTTACAATTCAACATAGAAGTGGGCATGATATACCACATTAATGATCTTCACAATAATATTAGAAACTAATGTTTTTCTGCCAAAATATTATTAACAGAATGATAGAGACAGAGATCGAATGCTACGGTAGTGAACGGACGACAAGCCGCGTTCATGTGTAAAAATGGGTTCAAAAGCTTTTTACTTGCCATATCATAAACATGATCCAGGTGCCCAGTTAGCCTCCTAAATTATTGGATCGTCACCATGGTTACGCGCTCAGACGCTTGACCCAAACCGAGAAAATCAAGAGACGCGGCTGCACTGTTTATTGGACGAGCGAGACGAGACAAAACTAGGCTACAGAAGCTCTAAATTTATAGGACAAAACTGTTACCATAGATGGTCGACAGACATAGAGCGAATCAAATTAAACAGTCATATATGGCAGTCAGGGTGTCAGCGCAAATCACGTTACAGGGGGCATCAGAAGGCAACGCTAGTAAAACACTGTCCAGATAGCGCACAGGTGTTCGACCGCACACCTGCAACCTGAGTGACTTAGTGGGAACATAACACCACCCACGAGCATACCATCTGAGCTGGGCCGGCAGATCGATGTGGCGTGGCGCGTACTAGCTGTCACGTTAGGAGATGGGCCTCCTATATTAAATGCAGCACCATCACCCATTCAACCCACATGCATTATGAAAACATTAAAATCAAAGTAGTAATGACCAGATATCTTATTTATCACGAGCAGATACGAAGCTGCATATATGGTCAAGAGAACGGCTAAGCGTGACACAAAGGTGTCAGTCGTAGACTGAGTAAAAATAACCGTAAATGCTCACTTTATAATTTCTAAACGCTTCCTTCCAGCCACTGTTCATCCTCGTTTATTGTGTCTTACACTGACCATTTTCTGTATGCTAGTATCAAGGTTTCTAGCACAAAAGTTAAAAATCAGTGAACTATGATCCGGGAAGAATAAAACCGCACTTCATCGTCAAGTATCTGAGGTCTGAGAGAAGAGCGCTTACAACAGATTCGGCGTGAACTGTCTGAGAAATCCTGCCGGGGCAGTGCATCGTCTGGATCATGCGATGGCTTCTATATGAGACAGTGGGACGGGTGGGTAGCAGTCAAAGTGTGAAATTTCCGAGCTCTTAACGTGGCTTCGTAGCTCAGTTGGTAGAACACTTGCCGCGTTTGGACATGATGTTTCTGTCGCTGGTTCGAATCCAGCCGAAGGTCTGACTTTTCACAATTGGGTCTCATCTAAAAGATATATAAAACGTTTCATTCGAAACTATTGGAAGAATTCAAGGTTCACTGGCCTCGTTAATTGTGCAGAGCGTAAAAAGGATGTGCTAAGAAAGCTAGGCCTGATGACCTCCATGACGGGGTTATGTGTTGTGGATATAGCATTCCCGAAAACCCTAAATATTTAACACATGTAGTGATGGCTAAAAATAGAAGAAGACAGTAATGTCATTTAGATACAGACAGGTTAATGGAAAGAAGAAAATCTGTGCAGTTTTACGAACGATCCTTCCTGATTTATCGTCAGGAATTAGGAATTGGTAAGTATAGTAAAAGGAAGGATACACAGGGCTTATATAACATCAACAACCTAGTCGGAAAAAGTGCACTTAGTCACCGTTCACTCAGAGGATTTCATCAGCAAAACCCAGGCCGATTACTCTCAACCAATCAGCACACCGATCAGCTGCTGTGTCGAGTTTCTTTGAATATGCTTTCTGATGAAAGTGAGTTGGCCAAACCTCTGTCGCATTTTGACACGGGATTTAATTGAACCCAACCTTTAAATCTGTATGGTGCAGGTTCAATACCTTACCACATGACTGACGGACAATAAAGGTCGTCAAACAGTTGCCCGTAAAAACGGGATACGACGTCAACCACTGTTGAAAAATAACATGAATTACAAAACCATACTATAAGTTCAGAACACACGGATCAAATGAATGTATACTTATGACGAGTATATGCTGAGTGACAATGAGGGATTTAATCAAAGTTGACAGTTGTATACCGCATCACGCAAGTTGATGCAACTAACTGATGGTTTAGTGAGTGTAATGTTGATGACAATCACCACAGTAACAACAGTATGGTGACCTGTCGGTCACCCAAATTAAGGTAACTGTCAAGGCTGTCTTGTGAAAGACAAATTTATGAATCGGAGATGGCAGCAAGTAGGAACTACGTCATAAGAGCATTCTCTATGGAAGCAGAAGAAAACAAGATCGTAACTGTTATGTAACACACAAAGAAACGACATCTGATCTGATAGGACAACAAACCTGTCCAGAGAAATCATCAAGTGTCTTTGAGAAAACTACCCAAATGAGAAGACGGTGTCAACCAACATCGTCACAGTTGATGTATTTCTACAAAATGGGTAGTTTTTGTGTAAACTGAAAATGGAGCGCGTTGATCGGATTTTTGTTTTCAACATGTTATTTTAGTACACAAGCAGACGATGCTGCATGACTTGGTATCTTTTAAGTATAAAAGTGAATAATGATCTGTCTCTTATGAGTACTGCATGGTAACATTGACAGAAGTAAGTAGTTTTGTAACTTCTAGACAATGTAGAAGCAACAGCTGAGTAGTTTGTAAAGTAAGTAATTGGCCGAAGTGAAGTTATTCTTTATGATATGAGCGGAGGCTGACAGAGATGGTTAATGATAGAGCAACACCTTGGACACAAACACCTCATTTGGGCATTTGCACTATAATTCCGGGACGCCAAGTCTATTATCAGAAAGCACCAGTTTTTGTCAGACTGCATTCCAGTGTTCCATCTTGTGTCTTCCCCAGATTAACTCAGTACTTCATTACATGCATCAGCCCAGCTAATCAACCAGAGTAGAGTGTAGTTGTTGATCTTTGCCACCTTAGTTAGTAGATAATAGAACGTGTTGTATACTGTTGTGCAATATCCCCAGTCAATTTCATTGGAAAGTTACCTGAAAGGCGAACACACGGTGAATCTAAAAAGCATCAAGAGAAATGAGGTATTTCAAAGCATCAGAAATTGTTCGTAATGAACGCTGATGGTCGTAAGAGAAAGAAACAGGACGAACACTGAGCGAAAAAGAAAAGGTGGCTGAGCATGTTAATCAGCGAAACTTAGATAAAAAATTCTTTATTGGAAAAGTCGTCTATCGAACTTACGTTTTATTTGTAGGTTTTGAGGATAGTAGAATATAACAGATTCACACATTTAAGCTATATTGTTTATATTATTCAGTAGGCCCTGCTCAATTATAAAGAACGTATCATACTTCTGTGAGCTGAGTTTTATCTGCGAAACATCTATATCAAATAAAGTGTGCACAAAGGCGGGAATATCGCCAGTGCCAAAATTAGACGGTCTGAGTCTAACACGGTTTGTATTTATGATACTTTGTTTTAGCACTTCAACAAAACAAGGGGAAACTGCAAAATAATGGAACATAAGCAACTTAGTATTTCCTACAAAACAATCATCGGTTAGTTCGTTTACATTCAAATATTGGCATCCCTCTATACATAAAATACAAGAAAGTCTCGTGGATATTCTGTGAGATTATGTTTTTGAGTACTAAAATCTAGGGATCAATCGCTAGACGAATCATCCACTCCATCGTAACATAGCACACATGAATTAATCGTTGATTAGCTGTAAAATTCTAGTCACTTACCAGGTTGAAGAAACAGTGGACAACTGGAAGGGTTTCGGCATTTGAACATAAAAGCTGGCGTCATGTTAATTATTTAACATTATCAGTTTATTCACAATAAAAAAGATCAGAGTGCCCGGTGCACACTGAGGGAATGTTTACTGATTTTACTCTATTTATAGAGATTTGTTCATGACAAATATTTTGAAAATCCTATTTCCGTGAACTATATTCATCTAGTTCACTTTATCTTGCCAACCGAGCAAATGAACTACCTCTGCTACTTCAAGTCGAACGTCGTTCAAAGGTAATCGCAATCTTCGCATTCAGGTGGACTTTCCGGACAGCCCCATTCTAAAAGAATCACCATACTTGGGTTTCACTGTTGTTGGAGCTTGTCAGTATTGCATATCCTTACCACTGCCGGGATTAGAACTCCGGCGACGCTTTCATGAGGCGATCGTGTTGAGCAGTGCACAATTGATCTCACATTAGGTACGACTGAATTATCTCTCCTATGCTTAAAAATTGATTTACAGCTGAACTATATTCACCTGCCTATACTTCAGAAACGCTATTAGTTTGGCCGTTCCTGTACAGTTCTTGTGGATGTGATAGGCTTGATCGATGAGTTGGGTGACTACTTACTTCTTATTGCATTGAAAGTCAATCGTAATGTTCAATGCTTGCTTTACATTGATAAGACGACTTGTCGTTTGCCACTTCTTGATCGAGCAAGATTTGTAATCTTTTCAGTTAGCTCACTAAGACGGTTTAATGTCTCTAAGGTCTGCCATCTGTTGCAGATAATTTCTTTTCACACATTGGTTCTGTCACTGTATGGATACGTGGCATGGACATAGTAAATGTGAACCAAAGTACCAGGCATGTCGGTTTAGCCAGACTACCATTTGCTTGTGTCCAGACAGCTTTCAAATAGGTGCACTTTTGACAGGGTGATGACTCTCATCCGGACTTCAAAATATTTTGAGGTTGACCTTAAGACGATGCCACAGTTTAACAGCACCAAAACATGTTAGAATAATGGCAAAGCCTTATCTCGTTCATCTTATCCGGTTCTATACATTACTGCATTTTAAGCCCATAAATTCAACTACATTTTGTTAATCCAAATCGCACCGGAAGTAAATGTTTTTACACGACCATTAACATTTTATACAACTCTCAGGAAGGTGGCCTGAAAAAACGGGGTGGTCGTAAGTCTCGTCACATTGTACAGTTGAATTATTTTGCTTTCAGAGAGTTGTGATTTATAACAAGTGGATATTGAAAACAGTTTTGGAGTTTTTTACAGTACGAATACTTTTGATAGGACTGTTTCTGTGATACATTTTTACGGCTTGTTCTATCATCAGCTAGCTCACTCTGATGAACTAGATTTACAATTATCTTGCACGTCACGTTTTAGTGAACTGACACCAATCACTGGCTTTCTCTTGGTAATAGAATATTACAAGTTTTCTTGTCAGCCTGTATTTAATGTGCTACATTGTTGCGGTTTATCGTTCTTAATCTGAGAAGGACTTTCCCTATCAGTAAAAAACATGGTTGACCGAAAATTGTACAAACAAAGAATTGATTTAACATCCAATTCCCTCAGAACGATTAATGAAAAGATGGACGAAAGTCGATAACACATGATGTACCAACCACTCCAGTATTTTCGGGGAGCGAAATAGTGCACGGAGTAGTTTTGACAGAAGCATTTTACTTTCAAGGATGTACTGTGACGTTTTTAACATCTCGCTTAGTGAACATTGTTGATTAATGGCTCTTTGCTTTCTGTAGGTGGCATTGTTCCATTTGTTATGTCCCCCAGATACACTCTCAGTGAAGGTAATTAGATGAACAGGTGATTTACGGTAATCAAAGATGTTATCTTTTGTTAACCCAGTTGATTGATGTAAAAACAACAAGTCATTTCGGAAGTGTGCGTTTCTTAGGATTCGTCCGAAACCTATTGATTATTTGAAGCGTCAAACTGTTTGCCTTCATGTCCAGGCAGACACAAGACGCACAATATTGCGCATGTGATATACTGTACACAAAACTGCTTAGTGGGTTACAATGGAATGGCGCACTTACATTGTGCTATGCGGCTTGGTTGTCGTCATGTTAATTTGTTTCTTGCATATCGTTGAAACTCATTCATCACCAACGTTAACAAGAATTCACTGAAAATCGTGTGACATGGAAAGATGGTAAATCCTGGTTCCAAAAGTGCTGTATCAATTATATAAAAAACAGATTATATCATTTCCAAATTATGAGACGTTCACGCCAGGCGTTAGTCTGACCCAATACTTATGGGTACATCGGTTAGTCGGTTCTTTTATCTGCAGTGGTTTGAAAACGAAATTTGTTGGACCGTTAATTGACGTGAAGGAAACAGGAGTAGGAAAGGGTGGTATAGGGTATTGTACACATTTTAATATTCCGCTTTATTGTTATATACAGTTTACACCACTTTCCCTTGTACAGAATGAACATCACTTGTTTGAATTGATTCTGCTTAGCAATACACTTTGGTGCGCGCGTCTCGTCTCCTTGACGTTCCTGTTCCGTGTAGATTGGGATTGCCTGTAGCGAGCTATTCGGCTACTGCGTTTTGAACTGAATATTGGCATTTGTATTCTTGTATTGGGCTAATTCCCCTACAGATTGGTGAGCCCGTGTGTTGACTTTTATCACACGTATTGCCAAAGTTTTGTTTGTTCGACATCCTCCCTCCTATAGCCCTCTCAAGAAAATTTATTTTCTCTCTCTTCACTACTATACATCCTAATATTGAACAGGAAACGATATCTTCGGAGAATACTGTTATGATTAAGTTCTCTAAGTTCGGTAGTAGAAACCCCAGACTGTGGTT
>JTDE01005177.1:14391-26050 GCA_014338405.1 Paragonimus skrjabini miyazakii
CACTTTGACGGATGACTATCTGCTCAGTTTGAAGGACGACGTTCTTGGTGTGTAGTAAGTTGCTTGTAATTATGTTCACATGTCTTGGTTCGCATTGACACTGTGACTGGTTCAGATGGGACAGACTGTTTATTCTGTACGTCGACGGACGCCATTAGAAAAGTTGATATAATTACCTGTTGTATCTATCCGTTGATCACAAGTTTGTGAAGCATTGATGAAGAGCAAAAATACGTTATTTCTTTTGGCCCATTTTTTGAGCTCATCATGTAAATAGTGGTGTTGTAATTGAAAGTAAGACAAGATGTCAACATTTGCCCAGATTTATTTTTTATGACGGACTTTTGCCATCGACTTATCCTACGGAAACCATCATGCGCTCTCCATTGGCAGCTGGAAATAACATAAGTAATAAATATCGAACTTCAAGATCTCCTTTTGATTTCGTCCTAATACCGAGCTGCCGATAACGGATTTGCCGACATCCAAACCACACTTCGATCTGATATTACGATTCTCCCTATTTTCTGGACTATCTCAGTTAAATTTGTCATTGTCATGCCTGTGGACTGCATGTTAAACACACAAACTTATGGTAATAAATAATATCGTTGTGATGCCCGAATATTTTCAAGTGATCATCCAGGGATTTGAGGAGCACTTCCGTGTATAAACTGAACGGCATTCATAGTCGATCGCGGCGTTCGCATTCCCATATACGTTTCATTCAACTTTTTGCTCGGAAAGAAGCAATTTGCTCCAGTTACACTCTTGTTAGAATTTGTCACCGCGTTCTCGCCACAATCGGGATCTGGTTTCAGGTCACGCCTTCGTTAGGCTACTATGCGGTCACAG
Organism: Paragonimus skrjabini miyazakii; assembly: GCA_014338405.1. Classification (NCBI taxonomy): domain Eukaryota; kingdom Metazoa; phylum Platyhelminthes; class Trematoda; order Plagiorchiida; family Troglotrematidae; genus Paragonimus; species Paragonimus skrjabini miyazakii. The sequence continues at coordinate 15,247 of JTDE01005177.1, forward strand.
CATTACTAGCCTCAAAGTAGGCTCGACCAAATTATCCTCTGCAACTTTCTAGCTACATCTTTATGTGAGTATTGCTGGGGTTGCCCGGTCTCTTCTGAGTTAAACACTGTGACTATTCTGTGAACTTCGATCGATAACCCTACGACAAGGACTTTTCCTGCAGTTGACATCCCATAAAATGATCAAAATTGTTACGCGGTACATTGAATACTGATGTGTAGTAGAGGATACCAGCTGACACCAGTTGAATATCACACAGCTGTTTGTAGTTTCTGATTATGATTACGTCTATCTTGCTACGTGCTTCCTTCATGTTCACCCAATATTCATATGAGTTTGACACAAGCATCCATTAACGTGGCTTGGGATATATTCTGTCAAACAATACTTTTGGCTCTCTCTAGATTAAGTATACACTTATAGATTTTCATCGATGTTCATTACCGGTTTGTACTAGCTGTACATTACCATACTGGAAAAAGTCGACTGACTTTTACGGTAACGGTGAAATAAACGATTAGATTGTTTGACTGTTGGCTTGTAAATCCTGCTTATCACAAAAATCGTCCGGTACTGTTAAGATCATAACTTATCTGAACGTTTCTGTTGAATAACATACAGACCAAGAGTCAACAAGAACTCGATGGATTGGCAACCCTAGTATTTCACGCATTAGTTTATCCACAGTAGCCAAGGAATCCTCTAGGCTTTGGAGCATTCTGCAAGCTGTTTCTGCTCCCAGGTATCTGCGTTAAGCCGTGAAATGTCAACCGTCCAATAATTTACTAACCGATCACTAGGCTTGGCCAGCTGAAGTATCCAAGAAAACTGACATCCAACGAATGACCAAACATAACCGTCTCTCACCTTACTTGACCAGATCTGTTGATCTACAGTCCGTAGATTATAACAAAGTTATCTATTACTAGACTTTACCGACTTGTGAGTAGCTGTATCTTTCTTGCTTCAGAGTAAACGAGATGTTAGTATTTCGCAAGATGTTTCCATCTACTGTACTGAAGTTGTACCAAGCGCTTCTAGTCATGACTAGTAAATAACTGAGGAGGCAATTAACCAATCCAATAAATCAAGCTGACTGTATTTGCACGATCACAGTATGTTCCCTGGTGTTCATCCTAATCTGTTCTAACAATCCCTCAATCTGAAAAAAGACATTAATCGTGAAGTGCGGTTTTCTGTTAGGTTTCACACAAAAATAAGTCGAAATACGTAAAATTCCTTTGTTAATTACATTTATAGTTTTTGGAAGCTTAGTTCAAAATAAGGCGCAAGGTCGTTGATAATTTCAAATCACCTCTTACTTCATCTGTGTGGTCTAAACTCCGAGGAGATAGTTTTGTGCACGTGGACCCCAATATTTGCCAACTGTTATTCACACTGCTTTTGATTTGACTGAGAAAACCTCGGTGTGATCTTGCTTATTGACGGGCAGCTTTTCGGATGTGTTCCTGATAACCTTAGGTTGATTACTTCCATAAAACCGTAATTGGGACAAAACAGGTTTGTTCATTTTCTTATTTCCTCAATTTGAATTAACTGCATTTTGATTGGACTATGTTTCTTCATAGTTCTTAGAAAATATACTTTGTTGATATCTTCGTATTTGGTGACGTAACTTTTGCAACTTAACCACCAAGGTCCACAAGCAATTGAACAACGAAACGACCAGAGATAGGAAGTGCATCAATATATTTAAGAATTATGTGGACACTGATGGTGGTTAAGACTGACAGTATTCATATATTGGTTAGTAGCTTTTGTCTGTAATCGTTTACTTCGAAGAACACTACACAACTTCGTTTGAAGAAAGGGCAAGCGGTGACACCAAACTTTAAGCGACAAAAATATGAAAGGAAGAAAATCAAGCTGTGCATCAAATTTGGTGCACAGCGTTTGACTAGCTGTTCCGCAAGAGTAACCAATGTCAACAACTTCAGTCACCAAACGCAGGTCACTTGTTAACAGATGAATAAAAGGCACAAAAATGAGGTCCTTCGAAATCAAAAACTTTTCACAGCACAGGGGTTCTATCACAGTCAAGGCTCACACATCAGGACGAATAAATGTCCTTCATAGAGACAATCATCATAAGGTAGTAACAGTCAACGTCAGGTTCCTCGCATAAATGTCATAGGTTTGCAGGAAACATAGAACCGTCAGTAGGCCTAAGTCTGTGACGGTGTGGGAGGGCAGTCCAAGTCCAAGAATCGTATTGCAAGAAGATAGATACATGACACCCACGGAAGTTGTTGATCACAGGAGGACGGGAAATAAAGTCCATATCATAGCTCACGGTATGGAGGGCCGACTGAATGACAACATTATGAGAGTCTGTCTCGTACTTCACAACCTTGTTCTTCCGAGCAAATTGGCTTTGGTTGTCATCCACTATACTGACGTCCAGTACTATAGCAGCACCGTTACGAACCGCTATAAGTTAATGCTCTTACTGTCTGACACTGCTTCACATAAAATAAAGGTGTGGTAGTCTTGAACAGTCCACATATACAAGTTTGCTGTTAGTTGCTACAGTCGTGTCGTTGACAAAAGATGAACGAACGCACCAAAACTAAGATAATATGCTGAAATGTAATCAGTTACACTAGCTAACCAAATAGCTTTTCGCTAGGCACGTGTACTAATTGATGGATTACTACTAATACAATTATGCGATCAGATAGTGACTACACCCAATTCAGAAGCGGTTGACTGAACCTGATTGTGGTTAATGGGGCGCATTCTTCCATAGGAATTGCTGGTCCACAGCTTACCGCTGTGTCAGCGAAAGTTACAAAACATGTCCAGTTGTTCCTTTTGATTTATAATGCCCTGTGAACCATTTGATGAGTTCCACTATAAAGTGATTTACACAGCGGCCCGTTGTTTTACTTCAGGACGTTAATCAATAATTATCAAGTACTTACCGGTGTATTATTAGTTCAGCTTTTATCTTGTGTACTTATTTTTAACCAAACATCGAAAACGGAAGTTCGACTTCGCACGATTTATATTCTAGCAAATTTCCCCGCATCTTTACAGGCGGTTACTACGGACAGTTTTAACACCCAGGACCTCAAACGTCAAAAACTAGCGATGAACTCTATTTCAAACGACATTCATTGCTAGTATCTCCTTTTAAAGTGGACCAGCCGAGAGACTTGTGTAAATACAACAACAAAGATCAAATTCGGGTAGTGTTTAGTTGACATTCCCTCGAATTCCTTAACTTCTAAGAAGAAACTTAAACCAGTCTCAGTCGGTTCAATGAAAACATTAACTTTAGCCCAACTGAGCAGTCCTGATCAACGGGTTATCGATTTAATTGATCAGTGCTATTCTGATTGTTTTTCTTTTTGAAATGATCGCGCAGGCTCGACACTGTTCACATAGGGTTGTGTTTGATCGTTAGGGTATGACCGTTGGGTCATACCTATTGTGAAGTTATCGATCTTGTTGTTAACACACTAGTCTCACAAGCACGAGGGTTGGGGGCAACCTCTAGTCCAGACGAGGGTGCACAATAACGATGAGCTGTAATGAGAGCAAATTTCTAGTCTAGTGCTTCTTCTCGAAGTAGACCGACCGAAGGACTTATCTGAATGCGAAGGCAGCGATCATTTGTGGGAGATGCTCAGCTGGAAAATGAAAACACAAAGTTCCCGGTCTAGCTGTTTTCACAGTGGATACTTTCTTATGCAATTACAAAACTGGAAGGCCTTGTCAGCCTGCGATGGCCTCTGTATACCTTGGCAGGCGTTTGCTTTGTGACGCAAGCAAGGCTAGAAAAACCTTCCTTTGTTCATTAACATTCCGCCTCATTAGTTTATATGTGGTCGTCGAGGACGGTGCTTCTTTCCGGCTATTCGTTATCGTGCCGTCTGTCGGTTGCGCAATCGTGTTTGTGAACAGCACTGGTAGATGCTTCCCAACCGCAGTTCCAAGCTGGTGTTCAGTTCCGCTTGACTGATGAACTAGTACATCACTTAATTGGCTTGAGATGGATAGATTCGGACATCTTTGCATACGACCGCTAACTTTGCAGCGTGGAAAATAGGCACGTCGGCGGATCTTCAGGCGATGTACATTTAACTGAGGCGCCGTATTGTCTAAACAACAGTCATGAAACAATTGCGTGTGACTTAATGGTCTCACCGAAGTTTCTTACGATTGCTTTCGGTTCACCGCCATCAATTAAAACATGATCTAATTGATGCAGTTTTATCTTCCAAATTGCTGCTGATGTGAATCCGTCTTGTCCGAGTAAATGCCACACGTATTCTTTTAACGAAACCGTCACAGTCCACCTATCTGCAGATTACACGCCGTATCGATAAATTTATTTTCTCAGTCATCCTAGTGTCCAGCAGCTGGAACTAACAAACAGTTTTGTTTTACTGTATACCTGTAACTTACGACGCATATCATGTTGTTTGGGCAACTAAGTTCTTTTCTCGAACTGCTCAAACGTGGTTAATACAGTAACATCAGTAGCATGTTGATAAAACAGTAGACCGTCTGATTTTTTTGCGATTTACATCTATGGATTGACTAAGGAGTCATCTGCCAAAAAGTCATCAAGTTTTGTGCTAATCGCGAGGCCATCAACCTGATTTTGGGTTTTGCATTGGGTGCACACAGTAAGAGGGGTCATTCCATTATCCTGGGATTTTTGTCTTTGGCTCATTTAACTTCAAATAAGGTGGGAAGAAAAGGGGTCGAATTCGGACAGCACAGCTGCAAATAACTACTTAATTTTCAGGAAGATTGTTCTTACACTGCCTATCCCTCGGTTTCTTGTTTGCATTGAGGGCTTCACGAATCATTTGAACAGTTCATGCTTTGTACAGTTGGATATGATCGTTGTCGGTCTTTACGCAACTCTAGGCTCATTAATTTTTGGGGTTTACGCATCTGTAGACTTGCACAAATAGCACCTTGGACGAGGAAATGTCAGTTGAATCAGGCTTTTGATAATTGCGTTTAGCCAAGGACTTTTGCACATAACATCATTATTCGGCCTTCGGTCCCTAACATGTCGGTGTTTTCAAGTGTCTTTCTCATGGGCCAGTACATACCAGTTAATTAGACTTCATCCGAAGCATGTCGTTATATTTCCCTAGAACCTGACGATCACTGTAGTTGGTTAATTTAGTGATACAACTTAGCAACCGCTTTTATATGTATCTTCAAACGACAACACTCAATCCTTCACGACGGACGGATGGCGGACAGTACTCACCTCTGGAAGTGGCTCCAACCTTTCTCAGCTTAGCATCTTCTAACCACCAATGTCATATTATTGTCTCCTTAGCTACCTAAACGCATCTTCCTCTTCTCCCTAAATTCATTTGCACTACGTCGTCATCTAAGTACAGCAATCAATGAATATATATATATAATATTTTATGTAATATATATTATACAGTGGTATAATAACAATACGAGGCCATACATATTTTCAAGTGTCAATGCGATAAACGAGCTTCACGTATCATGTCGGATTATCAGCATCAAGCTTACTTGTGGGTCTTCTTTTCAAAAGTTTGAAACGCCCCTTAATTTACTTACCTTATGCCATTTTGGGAAGCACTAACGCTAAAATTACTATTATCAAAAACCGAAGGGTAGTATTCTTAGTATTGTTCACTTACGGGACCCCTCATGTTATAAAACAATAAATTAAAATTTGGTGTGACGCCTGATGGTGCTTGTCACGCAAGCATCTTTCGGAAAAAAGTAAAAAGCAAAGTTAGACCAATGGCGCAATGTCATTTAAATAGACATAATTTGCTCTCTACACATACTTTCTTGTATGAGCATTTTTTTCAGCCCATCGAGTGTGTCATACTATAAACCTGGTCCTTTGGAAGTGACCTTTCATTCCGGAATTGCAAAATTTCAACACACTTTGTGTGTTCACGTTTCATCACGTCTACGTGATTGTTAGAACTGTGCCACTAAAATGACTCGCATTTACACTTACGTTGCTTTTCCAGATTAATCTGTTGCAGTTTTTTTAAAGTAGTCTTGTCAACATACATTCCTTCAATTATCCCGCACCTTCCTTGAAAGATTTCAACTGTCGGCTGAAGTGATGGTCTCGTTACAGTTCGTATAACGAATATCTTTTTTTGTTTTGCTTGCTGAATTGTATCCACTTGAACAGATGAATCATCTTAATTACTTGACTTCAGCAAAACCGAAATCTGAAAGGAGATTGGTCAAGCTATCTTTAAGTATATTGGGCCTCACGTGATATTAGGCAGGTTACGCAAAAGTCGATAACCACACGTTATCGAAAATCTGCTGAAGTTTCGGTTAACATAGAAAATATCAGAGGAACCACCTTTCAATTAATTGATTACGCTGCCGTGACATTATCAGACGAAAAATCAATTATTTGCTTTTGTTTCGTATTCTCCTAGTTGAGTGGGGTGCTTAGTAAATCATTCATGCAATCGAGCGGAGACTACTTTCTAACATACCTTTCATCCCATTTGGCTCAGCTCTTCCCTCGGCGATATGTTTATTCAATCGTGTGTTGAAGCCCGTCTAAACTGACGAATTGTTGGCACTTTCAACATAACGGGGTTCGCACGTTAACTTCTTGCGTTTCCGAAAACTCTGCCATCATATTCGATTGCTTTTATTTTCGATCTGTTGACTTTCACACAATGGTTTCTGTCATTTATTTTTTGGGTGGATTTATCTTTGATGCTTTAGACTTTTTGACTGTGATTGCTTTGATTTTTTTTCTGTTTGCTGTATCGAATATTTACTCTCCTTATTCCGTTAACATAACTTATGTGAAGTATATAGTTTGTGAATTCTTTTATGCCCATAAAATGGTAGCTGTAGATTGTCTCATCGGCAGACCGTACCAGTTTCGCCGTACATTGTTACTTTTGTGGTTATATTGGATGTATCTGCCAGCTGGAATATCCGAAAGTTTAATTATGCATCGTCTACGACATCTGCGATAGGTTGGTAGGATTGATCGATGCTTGTGTGTCTATGGGCTGTAGAAATGGGTTCAAAGCTGCCAGTATGCAAAACCAACCCATTGTATTCCAGTCCAGTGGGAGATGAAATACACATACCTACATTTACAATGAGGTTGTCAGTGTCAAAATAAATAATAAGACGAATGGCACAATTTAAAGTTTCGTAACTATATAAAGAAGTTGCATTATGAAAAATAGACGTATCTCTTTCACGCAACGTGTAACGGATTCAGAAACATGTTTTTCTCTTATCCATTTGTAAGATTTTTGTTGTTTTCTCGGCTTACTGTTTGGTCTAGAAGTTGTGCAGATAAAAGGTTAGAGTGTTATATTAGATTTTGTAAATCAAAATAATCGAGAACTGCTAGGTTGTATAATTACTGTGAACCACAACTCTAGTTTAACTCGTGTTAGTACTCATTCTTATGTGGCTTATTGTTTTCTAACTGTAGTCTGCTTCTCTCTGCTGATGTGTACTTCAACTTCCAGTGTCACAAAATTGAAAACTTCTATCAACATTACCTCAAAATATGGATTTTGTCGTACTTTTTGCAAGACGAATTATTATAAAGGTCATCAATAGATTATGATCACGCTGGATCTATATACCCTTCAAAATTAGCTTGTTTCTTACCAGTTTGCTTCAGCTTTCTGGAGATTTATCGGATATTGCGAAGGCTTTGGCTTCGCCAGAACTCAGCAATCGAATCAACCAGTTCGGTGTTCCAGCTGTTTCATCTCCAAGTTGCTCAGCTCTCATCAAGCTCATCAAGGGCGATGTTTATCTTTCTCATGTCACTTGGTCACCTTATAGCATGATGTTACGAGTACTGAAACACTACAACTTCCCCTGGAAAATCAATGGACGAGGTAATGTTGGTTTGGAGTGATATTATACTTAACTACCAGTTGTTTTTATCGTTATAGTATACTGCATCATTGTTAGCTAAGCTGTGCAACCTACTTTCGGCAGATATTTGAACGTTAGGTGAACGGTCTGAGTCAGCAAACTTGATTCAGACTAGAAGTCAGTTATAATCCATTTTAACTGTGTGAGCGTCTTGTTTTCGTTAACCGCCCGAGGCCATTGCAGCGGATGAGTGCCACCGTGAGCGAAAATGATTCTCTTAACCTGTTGTTGAATGGAATTCATTTCGTTCAACTTCGTGAAATATATTAGTCTTTATACCATGCTATCCTTTTTTAAAAAATGCAGAGATTAGCGGATACACTTGGTTAGGAACTGTATTTCTTTCAGCAACGTCACAATTCAGCTTGATGCAAACATCCGATTTTTAGTTTCTCCTAAAAACTACGTTCACTACTTTATGACCTCCACTGTTGTTACCTGTGCATCTACAGCTAGCGAGAAGACTCCGGGTTACGCAGTCACATTCTCTTCCTATCCAAGTGTGATATCTTCGGTAGACGACTTTTACATTACCAGCGCCAAACTGGTGAGTCACGAATACAAGTGCATTTTACAAGAGGATATGTAGGGTTACATTCGCTTTCCAAGCCGCTTTTGATGATTCTGTTGACATACTTTGATTTGTCGTTAACAATGCAGTGCTTTTACATATATGAACTGCCAAAAGCATGTAGTGGAACGATTTCAGAAAGAATCAATGTTTGTGACTGTACTTGTTTATTATCCTTCCCCCCAAGCCAACACTGTACGATCGGTTACATCTTTGGTCGGACACATTATGTAGATTTAGTTGGAAAGATGTTTGAATCGCTAAGTTATAAACGCATGCTGTTATCCACCATCAGTCCTGCTGACATCGGTTTAGACTTGGGGGTTAATATCATCGTTGTTTTTGTCGGTTTCGAACCCGGTAGTATAGATTAGTGTGATCTTCCGCGGATTATCATTTCATGGAGACTACTGACAATGAAATATCAACTTCTTGAAATGATGTAATTGTCACTTTACACTCCTATTTTCATATTTAGTATTAACTGACTGTCCGAGTTGGACCGCATTCATCTACACTAACTGGATGTTAACAGTTTACTCCTCAGCCGACAAATGTGCTTTCCTAGTAAATTACCGTTTCAAGATGGCTCGGTTCTTACAAGGTACCGTATCGATTGGAAGGAACAATTTGCAACAGATAAAAATATATCGGTGAACATATCTTAGGCATGAGTACACCGGCATTTCATTGTCTAAGGAAAAATAGATATGTGTGTGAATGAGTTGATTTTAACTAATGCAATGGTAGATCGCTAATAATCTACCCCCTGTCCAATCAGTCCTTTGGTACAAAAATTTAGTTGACCCTAGTTAGAAACAGCTATATATCCAAACACAAACTTAACCTCCGAGGCCATTCGCTAAGGTTTTAGCGCATTCAATATTGGAGTTGTATTTCATCGGGAACTGCGCAACGCCCATCTTTTTTGATTCTCAAGCGTGCACAAAGTCGAGAATGAATTCAGAATTGTGTATGCAAAGATAAGTGCCATATCATTTTCATGCTTGCGCTGAGTACTTTGCACTAGCATTCCGTAGCACAATAAAAGAACAATGATCGCAACAGGGGGAACCATTTCCGTTATAAGGTTGTAGTCAAAGTCTTATCACCACTGGTCACAGTTTGGACACATGACTGAGTTGTGAAGCACAAACTTAATTAGATACGGTTTTCACTCGAGTCAGGGAAGTGCGACAACCCAATTGATTGAGATGATAAAGGCCACTAATGTTGTGAACCATTTCGGTGACTCAGACTTGTTTAGGATCCAGTGACCCGTCCTAGGGATGATCAACCAATATGTATTGGCTTATGGATTGATCCGGCTAGGATGCGAACGAATTAAGATCTCAGTCATTTTCTTCAACATCGCCGTCCTGGCCAATCTGATGTGTTAAGATGCAAGCCGAGTCAAAAAGTTTCATTGCCTACGCCATCTACTTCTCAGGTAGTATTCATTTGCATGACGTCAAGTAGTTGAAAAATAATGATTATCCATGTCTCAGACTAACCACAATTGTGTAACATGGTTGTTTAAGGTATTGGAACTTTTGGACCAGAAGATAAACACAACCACGAAAGCACAGTCATCAGTCATAAAATACAAATCTATCGTATTCCCGCTTGATCCCAAACTGGGTTGAAACTTTATTTTAGCCCCACAGGTGGTACTCAAAAATCTCTTTCATTGTATTTCTCTTGGAAAATTAATTTGAGTGCCCCACGGGTAGTTCTTACCAAAACCAGAGGCTGTTTCACTGTGTGACTCCTTTTCACGAAGGTCTCTATCGAAACTACCATCGAAAATTTCAACGAGGAACTCTGGCGAATCGTGCGTAACGGAGCGTCTAATTCCGTGTTGGAGCCATTCCGCGTGATGACAGCCAATAGAATGGCCCGAAATGGCGCGGAGTGGGTGTCTTATTTTAAAAATCAAAACAGCGGAACGTGAGTAGCTCACTGTGTGCATAGCATGTGTTGTTTTAAAATATGTCAACGTTTATCTGTCGTTATTGAAGTAATGGCACTTTGATCGTGCTTCTTTATTACTCAACTGAACTAACACTATATTGTCATTTTATCGCCTGCGTTTAGCAGGCTGGCGTAACTGATTCGCAGTCGGAAGAAGAGTTTCAATATAGAATATAGACAAGAAGTTGTTGAAACTTCATTCATATAATGTCTGTGTATTAACTCTTTCTGTGAAAATCAGATTGCTTACACCCTGCAGAGAGACAGTCGGGTTGCAATTGAGTCTCGAACAGCACCAGTGATTTTCGTTGCCTCTCATCGTTG